>CAJHNH020000214.1:71799-306915 GCA_905116865.2 Candidula unifasciata | reverse complement strand
CATAAAATAATTTATGTGATTTTGTCAGCAAGTTCTTTTTTATATCTTTAAAAAAAAACAAAAAACAAAAAAACAGAACTGTTATTTGCAGATGACCAAATAGCTGAAACAGAAGAGAGTTTACAGAACCATTTAAAAAGTCAGTACTAAGTGTGAGAAATATAATATGGGGATAAGCATTGATGAGAAATAAATTGAGTTGAGTCAAGAATTGCGATCAAAGCACTCGAGGCATTCACATGCACGCTCCGTCCTCATCTTCGGCAGCCAGCACAGAGTTCCAATACTGATGGTACCGATCACAGTCTGGTTAAAAGTCCGTCTTGCCTTTCGTCTGAGTGTAGTGCGCCGGCCAGACCCTCAGATTACACCCAGGTGCCTCATTCTCTCCAGGTCATAATAATCTTCTTTCTCTACTGATTCTGTTGCTTGTTCCCAAAGGGCCTTGGCCACATCTGCCTAGTCATGTATCAATTCACCACCCAGTGGTGCGGATCCGGCCAATCTGTCTGCCTGTTTACAACCCACCACGCCGGCATGGCCAAGAGAAAAGACCTAAAGTATGCTCACTACCAATGACCTTTCCAGTGAAGCTTGCCAATCTTCTCGAAACATCCCTGTCTTCACCTTTCTCAGAATGCTTTCAGAGTCTGTTACAATTACGAAATGTGTATGCATCTTGTTCTCTAGCCAACGGAGAGCTGCAGTTACCGCCTCCACCTCCATTTTCATGCTAGATGTTGTGGTGTTATTTGCTAGGCTGTCTTGTACTAAAGATTTTCCATTGGCTTTCCCTACGAACCCTTAGGCAATCCGCTTTCCTCTCAACACTGAACCATCTGAAAAGATAATCAGATCACCTGTGCGTGAATTGTTGTTAATTAACTATTAGACATCAACCTCCGTAGCATCTGCTGGCCACTCTCTGCACACCCGGTCCATTGTTATCATGACCCTACACAGGTCATACTTTTGCTGTTGCCCACAGAACACCACAGGATGGTTGCCTATTCTGTGTCTATTACAGCACTCATCGCTGTACACCAGTCGATCACCTTATCTACTGTTGCCTGTAACTCTTCGGCTATTTTTTTCCTATCTCTCCCGCTCCTATATACAAGAACATCATCTGCAGATGTCAATATTCTGCCAACTCCATGTGATTCTAGGCAGGCAATCTTGCTCTTTAAAAAATGAATAGTACAGGTGAAATTGCAGATCCCTGTGGCAGTCCTGGAGCTATAATACGTGGTTCAGAGCCCCATGAACCCAGACGGAAAGCTATCCAGCGAGCATAGAAAACGGTTGTTATCCAGTTCACCAGTAAGGACAAATTCCCTTCTCCATAAGCGCTTTCATTCTAGTTGGCGTCCCATCATTTAAACAGACAAGGTCTGAATCAACCATGACGTCAGCAAGGGCAACTCCCTGACGATTTTCCCCAGTACTGTCCCATTCATTGTTCCATGCACTAAAAACCCCACAGATGAGGAACCTGTTGCCAGGAATCCCCTCCATGTCTTTCAGCCAGTCCCACTGTTGCTTTTTAACTAAAGAGCCCACGGCAGCACATACATTAATTATAAAAAAAAGGGACTGTAATGTGAACAAAGACAGACAAATGAACAAGTACAGACAAATGAGCTAGGACATAAAATTAAAATAATGACAGTCACATGAAAAAAGAAGGACCGCCAAATGAGCAAGGAAACCAAATGAACAAAATAAGGCTAAATGAATATTAGCCACCAAATTAAAAAAGATCGCCAAATAAACAAAGTCGCGAATGAACAAAGTGGCCAAACGAACTCAGACCGCATAAACGAACAAAGACACAAACATTTAAGAATTAGATTTATGGTAAAGAGCCAGAGTGACCTCAACCCTCGGCTTTGGCTTTCCAAAATCCTCTTTGCCCATTTTCTGCTCTATCTGATCTCTGTTGTGTTCACCGCAGCTTCTTTTTGGTCCCTCGGGCCTAACTTCCAGATAATAGGGCCCAAGATTCTCTCTCCAGACAGCTTGCGGGTCAGTGTGAGAATCTGACCCCGAGGTCCCAGACAGTGGAGTGATGTAATTGTACGGGGGAGGTATAGGGATCTCGTAGCCATTTTCTGGAAAGAAAAAAAAAACGGGGTTGATAATTGATACAAAAAGGTTAGTTTTTAGGTGTTTCAATCTCCTTCAAGATTGTCAATGGTTCAGAAAGTATGATGAGAACGGTTAGGGCAGGCATGCTTCTAGTAGAGTGGCTAGCTTCGTTTCGGAGAACACGAGTGAAGAGAATTGTCTGGATCTTTTTCAGGGGCATGCCAGTGTGTTGGGCAATAAACAGGTGGACAGTGTGGCTGGGTCTGCACAACTTGGTGGAACAGTGACGAATGATAAGGCAAATGTGGTTACGGGCGTATGGGAGCACGGGTATAATTCAGACGAACAAATTGATCATAACAGTCTGATGAGAATGATGCAACGAGGAGTGAGCAGGGAATCTAGTCTATACTCGAGCTCGGAGGAAAGCAAGACGGACATAAAATTACACTTCTTCTTGTACCATTAAAACTGGAACTCTGCGCTAGCTGCTGAGGGTGGGGACGAAGCGCTTATGGGAATGCCCTGAGTGGTGTTATGTCGGTTCTTTAATAAACTCAACTCCGATTTTTTAAAGCTGAATAATAATGAGATAAACGCCTTTACACAACGCATTGTTCTTCACAGACACCAGTTCGTCATCAAAGACCATTACACAAACAAAAATATACATAAGACACCAACTTACCCCCAACAATTTCGACATAAAACACTATTTATCACAAAATCAGCTTACCTTAAAAATCCCAGAACAAAACAAAATGCTTAACGAATCCAACTTAGCCCAAAAATTTCGACATAAAACACTATTTATCACAAAATCAGCTTACCTTAAAAATCCCAGAACAAAACAAAATGCTTAACGAATCCAACTTAGCCCAAAAAGTCCGACATAAAACACTATTCACCAGCTTGCCTTACAAATCCTAGAACAAAACAAAATGCCTAACGACACCAACTTACCTCCAAAAAATCCTGACACAAGACAATGTTCAATCTGCCACGGAAGACTCAGAAAAAAAAAATGTCTACATACGATACCAACTTACCAGCAAAAATCATAACACAAAACAATGTTTAGTCTGCCATCGATAATACCAAATTAAAAAAAAAAATTATCTTCATAAGACACTAACTCGCCCACAATGATCCTGACACAAGACAATGTGCAGTCTGCCATCGAAGATTGGACGAAAACTTATAATTGTCTACGTAAGACCAACTTACTGTGGAGGACGCCAAATGCCGCTTATAATTTAATTGTTTTGCTGCCCTTACCATAAAAAATCTGGAAAGCAGGGGGTCAGGAGTTGATAAAAGGCCGACGCACCCGAAACACGGTCTATTTGGCTATCGGGGTGTTCTCGACTAGTGCGATCGGCTGCCCTGCTGTTGTGTGACTGCATATGGTCAGCGGTGAAGGTGCGATCGACTAAGTCCGAGCGAGAGATGGAATTGTCTGACTGATTATGGCTGTAGTATGGTTTCTTAGTTAAGCCTGAATTTGTCTCTAGTAGTTACACTTGTACAGCTAGATGTAAGTATGTATTATAGCTCAGAGATGTTTGATTTTCTGTCGCTGGAAAAGAGAATAGTCATTTTTGATGGTTGAAGTGCTTAGCGCGTGGCTTGTGTGAACACGATGTTGGTTGTTAATGTATTCTTACTGGTAAAGCATCGTTTGTTTTGTGCTCTTAATGCCCTCACTCCAGTTTTTCTGAGGTCTTCCGCTCGTCCTATACCCGTTGTAACGTTTTAGTGTGGCTCGCTGTGGCAGATAGTACCAGGGCATTCTTGTTAAGTGTCCAAACTAATTTATTTGTTGTTCTTTGATGACTTGTAAGACTGGCTTTATTCCTAGCATTAGTCTGATTTCGTGATTTCGTATTATGCCTTTCCTTGAAACTGATGCAGCTCTTCTAAAGCATTTCTTCTCTGTTGTCGCACTTTTACGCTCAATGGAGGATGTAAGTGTCCACGTTTGGCACTGATAACTGGCCAAAAAATAGTTATGATAAGATTCACTTGATTTCTCCGGGTTATCTACGTGTGTGTCAACAGGGGAGATAGTTGCCCCATTACTTGATTAGCTTTGGCACATCTCGAGCTAACTTGAATTCTGATTAAACCAAAATGTCTAGGACGGTTAAAGAATATGTCGTGCCCCAGACTTCAAAGTGGCTTGTGGCCTTCTCATCTGAAAGCCACTGGCAGGGGGATCGGAAAGTGGAGAAAAAGTGGACCATCACAGATCTCGACAATCTTCACTGTTCCCAAATGACCATCAAACAAAGATCCCGACAATCTTCACTGATCCCAAATGACCATCAAACAAAGACAATCTTCACTGATCCCAAATGATCATCACAGATCCTTACTTAGTCTATACTAGTGTGTCCCAAACTTTTCTTGGTGGCGGCTGTTCTTTTTTAATAAAAAAATTGTTTCCATGGCTTCCTAACCTAAGTAAAAGTATGACTATTTGTGTCTTGATTAAATTAATTATAAAGCTTTTACAATATTTCGCGGCGCCCCTGTTAAGAGGTCTTGGCTCCCCAGGGTTCCGCGGCACACAGTTTGGGAATCTCTGGTCTATACAGATACTAACTTACCGTCCTGATAATGTTCACCACTTCCAGAATTACATTCTCCAAATTGGTCCACAGCATGGTAGGTTGGCTCCGTCTGCATAACTCCTGACGCTCTGGAACGTTGTCGACGCCTCCGCCTGCACAGAACAACCAGGATAATCACTGCGATAACATTAACCATCCCAGCCAAAATGCACACCAACACAGTAATCACTACACCATCGTTCATGCTGACCCCAGGAGAAACCTGCGTAAATCCGCTTCACTGTTGCCCTTGAGACCTCATAATTATCAGTCACTTTATTCAAGCATTCCACAGTTCTCCGTTACTAGTAAAACTCCATAGATGAATCCATCTTGAAATGTTAACTAAAAGATAATCAAACAAGAATTAACCTTCTAATGTTAACTAAGAGATAATCACATAGCAATTTATCTTGTAATGTTAACTTAAAGATAATCACACAAGAATTGACCTTGTAATGTTTACTTAAAGATAATCACACAAGAATTTACCTTGTAATGTTTACTTAAAGATAATCACACAAAAATTTACCTTGTAATGTTAACTAGGAGATAATCACACAAGATTTCGCCTTTTCATGTTAATTAAAAGGTAATCATACACAATTCATCCTGTAATGTTAACTAAAAGATAATCACACAAAAATTATTCTTGTAATGTTAACTAAGAGATAATCACATAAGAATTCATCTTGTAATCTAAACTAAAAGGTATGTACATAAGAATTAATCTTGTAATCTTAGCTAAAAGATAATCTCACAAGAAGTCTCTTTGTAATGGTAACTAAAAGATAATCACTCAAGAAATAATCTTGTAATATTAACTGAGAGATAATCACACAATAATTTTCCTTGTAATGTTAACTAAGAGGTAATCATACAACAATTTATCTTGTAATGTCAACTAAAATATAATCACACAATAACTCCTCTTGTAATTTAACGAAAAGATAATCACAGAAGAATTAACCTTGTAATGTTAACTAAAAGATAATCACACAAGAAATCTCTTTGTAATGTTAACTAAAAGATAATCAAACAAAAAATCATCTTGTAATGTTAACTAAAAGATAATCACACAAGAAATCATCTTGTAATGGTAACTAAAAGATAATCACACAAAAAATATCTTTGTAACGTTAACTAAAAGATAATCACACAAGAAATCATCTTGTAATGTTAACTAAAAGATAATCACACAATAATTTTTCTTGTGATGTTAACTAAAAGATAATCACACACAAAATCTTCTTGTAATGTTAACTAAAAGATAATCACACAAGAAATCTCTTTGTAATGTTAACTAAAAGGTAATCATACAACAATTCATCTTGTAATGTTAACTAAAAAGTAATCACACAATAATTCATCTTGTAATGTTAACTAAAATGTAATCACACAATAATTCATCTTGTAACGTTAACTAAAAGGTAATCACACAATAATTCATTTTGTAATGTTAACTAAAATGTAATCACACAATAATTCATCTTGTACGTTAACTAAAAGGTAATCACACAATAATTAATCATGTAACGTTAACTAGGAGATAATCACACAATAATTAATCATGTAACGTTAACTAGGAGATAACCACACAATAATTATTTTTGTAATATTAAATAAAAGGTAATATCCGAACACCTTGCACTAATGGTCACCTAGCCACGATTAGACAACATGACAACTTTCACACTAAAGTATTTCCGAGTGAAAGGTCGCCGGTAAATGATCTGACAATTCAAATTGTTTCAATAGGCGCGGAATTAGGACAATTAATCCGTTAACTGTTTGTTAAATGTAAAATTACCTACTTAACATAAATGTAATTTAAGCCTACAACTATTAGTTTGACACATGGTAAAACGTGGTTGAGAAAAAGGCGTGTGAGTCGAGGAAATCGTTTCATTGCACCTTATTTTATCCCACATGGCTCGGTCATTCTCTGCATAACGGCTAGCCGCCTGCCAAGAACGTCGCACTAAGAACGAATACTGTAGCTTCTGCGACGATCCACAGGGTTCTCCGTAACGGTTCTCAGAACGAAGCAGGCGTGAAAGGAACTAGCATCTTCCGAGAGCGAGGCAAACGACTGCAACTTCGCCACGGAGGTAATATGTGGAGGAGGACCTAATGGTGGTGCTCGCTCTTACAGTTGGTTCCAGAACCCCTATAGAGATTTTAAAATCTGTAACTCAGTTCCCGAGAGCAGCAGTGGTGTAGCTGCTAGACCTTCGCTTGCGGATCCGAAGGTCGTGGGTTTGGGTCCTGATGGAGCCTGACTTTTTTCCAAGATGACCTTGGGTGCTATATTAATATCTTACCCCAAACAGGGGAAATCCACATGTCACGGGACAATCTAATATTTCAGGGGGTGGTAGATAGGCTACATGCAGTCGTGGGACCTAGGCTGCACTCTCTCGTCGGATGTAGGTAGGGTTGGGGTTAGGGTCAGTTCTAGATGTGTTGGGGTCGTTAAAATCTTCATAAAGCCAGGAAACCCAGTCTTACCATCCTATAAAATGTTGCACTGTCCTTTGACGTCATCTGGGGTAGGATATTAATCAAGCACCTGACCTTGACTCTCAGGTCGACCTACCCTTGAGTGATTACCAGGTACAGTAATGCTGCCCACATCAGCCACCAAGTGCCGATTGGGCTATACAATATAAGTCTAGCACTGTATGCCCAATATGCCTGGAAAAGGGTCCTTGAGTTGAGTTGAGTTGAGTTAGGTCAAGTTGAGTCGAGTTGAGTTGAGTTGAGTTAGTTCAAGTTAAGTCGAGTTGAGTTGAGTAAGGTCCAGTTAAGTTGAGTTGAGTTGAGTTAGGTCCAGTTAAATCGAGTTGAGTTGAGTTAGGTCAAGTTAAGTCAAGTTGAGTTGAGTTGAGTTAGGTCAAGTTGAGTCGAGTTGAGTTGAGTTAGGTTCAGTTAAGTCGAGTTGAGTTGAGTTGAGTTAGGTCAAGTTAAGTCGAGTTGAGTTGAGTTGAGTTAGGTTAAGTTAAGTCGAGTTGAGTTGAGTTGAGTTAGGTCCAGTTAAGTCGAGTTGAGTTGAGTTGAGTTAGGTCAAGTTAAGTCGAGTTAAGTTGAGTTGAGTTAGGTCAAGTTAAGTCGAGTTGAGTTGAGTTGAGTTAGGTCGAGTTGAGTCGAGCTGAGTTGAGTTGAGTTGAGTCAAGAATTGACATCACAGCAAACGGCATTCCCATGCTTGCTCCGTCCTCATCTTCAACAGCCAGCGCAGAGTTCCAACACTGATGGTACCGGTCACAATCTGGTTATATGTCCGTCTTGCCTTTCCTCTGAGTGTAGTGAGCCGGCCAGACCCTCTGGTTACACCCAGATGTCTCATTCTCTCCAGGCCATAATAATCTTGTTTCTCTACTAATCGCGTTGCTTGTTCCCAAAGGGCCTTGACCACATCTGCCTTGTCATATATCAATTCACCACCCAGTAGTGCAGATCCAGCCAATCCGTCTGCCTGTTCATTACCCACTACGCTGACATACCTTGGAAAAGGGTCCTTCTGTTCTGATTATGATAGTGAATTATGTCTGTGGGTTAATATCTTGAAAGACTTCTATTTTTTTTTATCTGTTTATGGCGTTCTGCTATGTCTATTTCTTCTTTTGTTTATCTGTGCATTGGTTTTCGGGGGCCCTAATGAGGGGGAAAGAGATGGGGGGGGGGTAAATACCCCATTGCCCCGTAACAAGCATATTGTATATGGCTACCGCTAAAGTGTTTGATAAAATCGTATGTTTCGGTCCCGAAAACCCCACACACCGGAGCCTAGCTGTAAACTGCAACACAACCTCTTTTCAAAGGCAAACGCAGAATAAGAATTATTTTTAAAAAAGTATCTTACGTTTTAACAAACCATAAACATATACAGTAATGAGTGGAATTTTTCTGTAATCCAATAAAATAATAGAAACCACTGTTCACAAAAATCTTATCGCATCTTGAAAACCTAGTGCGAATAAACAACACTTATTATAAAGTTAGTTTGTAATCATGAAGTTTCAAGTGTGTAGTCAAATCAAAGTCTCTGAGACAAGAGCTCAGGTTCAAAGAGGAAGACAAATGCAAAGAAATAATGAAAGGACACAGGAAGGAAATGTTGCGTTACGTTGCGCTTTTTTTAATGGTTTATTTTATATAATACTAGCTGTACCCGGCCACGCGTTGCTGTGGCATAGTTTGGCTGAATTGAAAAGAAAGAAAATATAAATCTTGCTTCGTACATCGAAGTAGTCGGAAAAATTACCAAAGTGAAAAGCTATGAAAACAGGAAAAATACACAATAATTACGAAATGATTGCTATGGTAAGCTGTACCAAGCGCGCGTTGCTACGCCTCTAATAGAAATTCAATTAAAGGAAAGTCGATATAACAATATGTAGTATTTATATTGGATCATCGTGCTGTTTACAAATCCTTAGGAAAAAACCGGCAATTTAAAATGTAATTGTTCTTAATTTTTCCGCCTGGCGCGTACACGAATAAATCAGTAGGTTTTCCGACGCTTGAACAGGCCACATATGGCTGTCCATGTGAAAAGCATGGATGGTCCAAATGTAGTCCACACAATTGTTCTGCTTGTCCCTGTAATTTGTTGATGGTCATTGATAAGGTGAGTCGCACCAGAAACTGCAAGCATCTGAAGTTAAATGGCATGTCTGTTGGAATTGCGTTGCAATAGTATATCCTGGCCCTTAAATTTGTATGTAAAATTGTACTTACGATGATACTGGGCACCATCTTTTTCACTGAAAGCCTGGTACCACTGCAAAGATGTGGCGGATTGATGTTTCTGAGAAAAATAACAGGCACGCCAACTTTCAAGGTTAAAACATGGGGTGGCATGCCTGGCAAATCAAGCGAATTAAAGAACTCAGTTGGATAATTGACAACCTCGTCTTGAATCATTACAGTATCGATACACTTATACATTGTCACTCCGCCCAGTAATTTGTCTTAGATGTTCGGATTCATGGCATACACATCCTTGTTTTTAGCTGCTAAGATAGCACCTTCACTGAGCCTCTGATGATTTATGTAATTTTGTGTGATATTGGGGAAAACTTATAACTTATATAATGAGTTGACATACTTTGAGTACTTTACCCATTGCAGAATCATTGTTGATATTGCATGTTGGTGTCTCAGTGATATGCATATTGAAAGGCAACTTCAGTGCTGAATGCTCTGTTCGGCCACCATCCAAAAGAGTTGCGGTAAATCCAGAAGATGCAATTGCCAGTGCAATATTATTTTGTGACCGTATGGATGCCAAAATAAGCGAAATGCGAAAGGTCTTGCCTGTGCTTCCGGGTGCGTCTATGAAATACAATCCTCCGCGTTGTCTTGTAACGGCATGCCTAATTGTGTCATATGCTATACGTTGTTCTGGAACAAATTTTGGAAGATTTGTTTAAACAAATGTACCTAATTCGGTGACATCAAAGTGTGTCTCTCGTTGCAACTCACGATCGAAAAGGTTGTTTGCAGATCGTTCTAATGGAGCCAGTCCCAGCTGAACCAGTGCTTTATTAGTTATTGCCAAACATATGTCCTCAATGCAAACCAATGCCTCATTATATACATTTGGTGTGAATTGAATGTCCTGATCTTGCTCCGTTTCACGCCAGCGATGTAGGATGGGCTCAAGTGTTCCAATGTGCATCATTTTCAAGAAGATTTAATTCTTGTCAAGCTTCACAGTAAGTAGCACATACTTTATAATAAACTGTTTTCAAGTTCTGAAAGGATGTCGGTCCCCGTTTGTTGATTAAAAGTAATTGCAAGTAAAAGCAATCTGCATTTTTGGGATGAACAGTGTACAGACGGCCTAAAACATCAATAAAATATAAAGTAGGATGTCCGCCAACCGCTTGACCTTGCTTGCAACGTTGAAACTTTTTAGCTGATGCATTCCACGTGTAGTATTTTGGCAGGTCAGAATAAAGTAGTGTCTTTGCAAACATATCATCTCTACACAATGAGAAAAATCAGTTAACGTGGTTGGCGGTGGTAACAATGCTCGTGCGTGTGCATTTTCTGTAGTGAAGTACAAGCGCTGTCCATTGTCAAGGTGCACTGCCAAATGAACAACTGCTGGATATCGTTCATAAATTGGAAATGACAAAATGCGCTATACTGCTTCATTGCTACTAATGTAGCGCCCCAGCTGATATTGTTTGATTTCATCGATAGATGCAGCTGCATGTCCCAATCCAAAGACTGCCATATCGCCTCCTTTGTTGACATATTTGCAAATGTACTTATGTTTGCCAAGAAATGTGTCGACTGGCCTGTGTCACCTGCTACCAATGATGATAATGGTTCGGTTGGTAAAAGTAATACTGGCAATTTAACTTTTCCACCAGCGCAGCACATACCCGGCATGTCATTCTTAAATTTGAAGGCACTGCAATGTACGCACAATTTATCCATTTTGTCAATAAGCACCTGCGGATAAAGACTGTAATCATAATTGCTGTTGTAATGGAATGCACCAAGATTAAATTCAACATGCAGTGTTCGCCTGGATAAAGTAGTGCGCAACCGAACAGTTTCCAGACTTGCTTTCCGTTGCTCGACTGTTTCTGATAAACGGACTTGAGCAGTGCGTACTCTATTGGTTTCCAGTCTTGCTTTCCGTTGCTCGTCTGACTGAGACGATCTGGCTTTAGCAGTGCGCACTTGAACGTTTTATAGTCTTGCTTTCCGTTGCTGGTCTGATTGAGATGAACGGGCTTCAGCAGTGCGCACTCGAATGGTCTCCAATCTTACCTCACGCTGCTCGTCTGTTTCTGAAGCAATTAATGCCCTTCTCTTGCGTGTTTTAGGTGTAGATGGGCCAATCGCTTGTCGTTTGGGAGGCATAACTACAAATTTTGTGAGCGCTCATCATCAGTAGCTTGTTCGTCCTCACGCACTGAATGAAATGTGACTTGAAGTATCACTGAAATAAATGTAAATATGAGCATGAGATAACAATATATTTTGACTCAAGAGGAAATGCATAGAAACTGGGCAGCGAATAGTAAGAAAAGACAGTATATAAGACAATATGAAAAATCCAACAGATAATGTGCACACATTTATCATTGTGAGATTTAAGGAGTGGTCCACACATGTATTTGAAGTTTAAAAAATGTACATAATGCCTGATGGACCAATGTGTATACATTTATCATTGCTGGATTTAAGAAGTGGTCCTCATTTGTTTAAAGTTAACAACAACATGTACATAATGCATAATAATGACTGATGTCATATTTTTAGATTCTAACACTGACCTGAGACGGCATGTCGTGTAAACATATATAATTCTTTTGAATAACAGAAGAAAGCCAACCAAAAATGTTGTACTACTTGTACTAATGAGTATGAGAAAGATGATAATGATAATGGTGATAATGTGTATACATTTATCATTGCGGGATTTAAGAAGTGGTCCACATTTGTTATTTAAAGTAAACAAAAAGCATGTACATACTGACTAATGTTACTTAAATAAATGCGCTCATCTGTTTAGATATTTTAAGATTCTAACACTGACCTGAGACGGAATGTCGTGTAAATTTATATAATTCTTTTGAATAACAATAACAGAAGAAAGCCAACCAAAAATGTTGTAGTTGTACTACTTGTGTATGAGAAAGACGATAATAGTTAATGACAATGTGTATATATTTATCATTGCGGGATTTAAGAAGTGGTCCACATTTGTTTGAAGTAAACAAAAAACATGTACATACTGACTAATGTTACTTAAATAAATGCTCTTACCTTTTTAGATATTTCTAGATAACACAACTAAGAAAGTCGATAGCCGCGTTCCTTGTAATTTTGGGGGCAGATGTTGACGATAGAGCGGCACTACTGCGCATGCACGGTAAATCGATCGCACGTAACGTGGCTATAATTAGAAATCACTAAAATTATAAATATTAGTTTCGATATGGCTTAAATTGTGGTCACCTATCTCTAACAATGACAGGTTGAATTTCAAACCATGATGGTTCAACATCCGGCATCAAAACAAACATATCCTGAAAATTTCAGCTAAATCGGTTCAGTAGTTTCCGAGTCTATAGGGAACAAACAAACACACAAAAATTGATTTTTATATATATAGAAGATATGTGTAAACAAACACTTAAAAATAGAGCGTCTATGCATGGTAGAATGGGGGAAGAAAAAAATTGGATGCTGGGGACGGAAAAGTGGGGGGGGGGGGGGTCTAACATATAATTGGGTAGGGAGGTCTGTACCCTCCACCACTGTGAACTTTTCTTTGTGTGTGTGTGGGGGGGGGGGGGGGAGTGGCGGCCTCAAGATGCCAAAGCGCCCCTCCCGCTCCCAAATACCTGCGCCCTCCATCCGTGCTTAGTTCTCTGACTACAATGCGTCTCCACAGATCACGATCCCTGGTTGGCTGGAACAGTTCTCCTGATGATATCTTTCCATACCATCGTTTGAGCCCATCCAGAATCATGTCTCTTGGTCTGCCTCTACCCCTCTTTCCACTGATCTTTCCTGTTGTCACGATGTTCTCCATTGTCTCTCTTCTCATTACGTGGCCAAAGAACAGTGTTTGTCTCTTTCTCATTGTTGTCTATAGAGATCTACTTTCGTTAGCTTCTTTCAAGCTAAGTGTATAACTTTTACAAAAACCGAATTTTCACAAAGGAAAACAATCTTGGATGAGTACGTCCTACTTTGAACTGTTGTGTTTATGAATGCAATTTATGAATGTAAAATTATGACATGGCAGTTGCCGTGCTCTAGCGGCTAGATGCTCGTCTGAAGCCCAGAAGTCGTGGGTTCAGACCCTCACAGAGCCGATCTTTGTATTTGTTTTTAAATGACATTGGCTTCCATTTCGACCCAGCCTTAAATAGGTATAGATTACATAACATAACCCTTGACCCATTAAAGTCGTGGAGGTGTATTGATGGAAGCACTAGTACATAAAACCTGCCATCTTTCTCTGTCTTCTACTTTATGAAAAAGTGTATAACTTATTTATGTCACTTTCTTTATGTTGTCATTCCAGATTCTTCTTTGACATCATCTTCTTCGACTATGCTTCCCCCCCCCCCCTTTTCCCAATGTTCCTTGAAGTACAGTCTTTCCAGTCGAATCATGTCTCACCACTTGCCTAAACCAAGCTAGCTTGAGTCGTTTTACCACTGCCAAGAGAGGCCCCTGGTCTCCTGCAAACTTGTAAATTATGTCTATGACATATTTCTTCGGTTTTGTGTTCTGAAAAACTAATTCGTAAATTTATTCTTAGTACAGTTCTAGGTACAGTTCTGGGTACAGTTTTAGGTACAGTTTTAGGAAACAGTAGCAGCTGGTTTGATGATGACCACAATACCCACCTCTCTCTCTCTCTCTCTCTCTCTCTCTCTCTCTCTCTCTCTCTCTCTCTCTTCTGCCTTTATATCCCCCAATGGAGCATAGTCCCTCGACCAACTTACGCCAATCCTTCGCCAATAAATGGAGCTCTCCCCATGTCCTCCCCATCTTTCTAACCTGATTTTCCAGCTCTCTTCTCCGTGTGTTTTTTGGCCGTTCTTTATTTCTATGCCCCTGTGGGTTCCAATGAAAAGACATTCTATAAAAGTATACTATACAGAAGGATGTGGCTATACAAGACTACCAACACCACAATGTATGTAAGACCATCTGTGTCAGAACTGACTGAAAGTGTGCGAGACAGAAGGTTGTGAATATTCAAGACTACCAGGTATGGAAGACCATCTGTGTCAGAACTGATTGAAAGTACACGAGACAGAAGGTTGTTGATAGACATAACTAGCGACGGCATGGAATTTAACAAGAAGAAGTGTGAGTGAAAGGCCGCTATTTGTCTTATCCCACCTGGTAATAATTCTTTCTTTAGCCCGAGGTGATGGTGACCATGCCCCCAGGTTGAGGAGGCATAGCCTGGTAAGTATTCTAAGTACCATGTCACTTCCAGATGACCTAGTTTCACATTAATCTGAAACATTTACTTTCAGTTTCATATCTGCAAGCTCTAGACAAATAAAATCAAACATTTTCTTTTTGTAGTTCATTCTTAAGAATTGTTTTTTTTTTTTTAAACTCTGGCAGGTAAGATGTGTGAGTATTCACTGGTTAATCGTGTTATCTTTATTTTTTTTTTTAACAGTGGTCTTATTATTATCAGTATACTATTGTTTTAAATGTCATAATCGCCTTATTCCTTGTCTTTTCTACCTATTTTTCCTATTTTACTTTTTCTTTTTCGTCCCATTCCCCTTTTCCTTCTTCTTCTCCTCCTCTTCCTCATCATCATCATCATCATTTTCTTCTCCACCTCCTTCGTCATCCTCTTCGCCTCCTCCTCCTCCTACTCAACTATTCTCCTCATTCTCCTCTTCTTCCTACTCCTACTGCTTCTCATCGTTTTCTTGTGTCTCACCATCAATATCATCATCATCTTCTTCTCCTCCTCTTCCTATTAAAATTATTCTCCACTTTCTTTTCTTCCTCCTCCTACTGCCTTTTCTCGTTTTCTTGTTTTTTCCCTACTTCATCCTTCACTTGTTTCTTTGCTTATCTTTTACTGTTGCCTCTCTTCTAGCATAGGCGCTGCAACCTGGATGGGGGTGGGGTGTGGACACAGGCCCCTTGAGCCCTTTCACTCAATAAAAAATATTGAGGGGTGGGCTCATGGTGCTCTTGTAGCAACCGCACTGCCAAATTTCCTATCTATCCATTAGTACAAGTATCACATCCATCGCCCAAGTCTTGTGGTATAGAAACAACGTTTACGAATAATGTGGTTTTGAGGAATGATAAATGATGAATTCTAGGTCCAGGAAAGGAGGTGTGAGGGGGGGGGGGAGGGGGTGCGGAAGGGGGGGAGGGAACGGAGCGCTCAATCTCATTTTACAGTGTTGAAAGGAGCCTCATTTAATAATGAAGTGACAAAATATTTAGATCTCAATGTAAATAATGAATTTTACCATAACAACTTTAAAAAAAAAAAAAAATTAAAAAAAAGATATTTTAGACACACACACACACACACACACACACACACACACACACACACACACACACACATATATATATATATATATATATATATATATATATATATATATATATATATATATATATATATATATATATATATATAGTTCATAGTTTATACTTTTGTGTGTGTGACTGTATTTAATAAATGTACCATCATGACACAATTGGTTTGTGTGCCATGTGTAAGTCGACAACCCTGGTCACCGTAGCTATATTTTTAGGTTGGTGGGGGGGGGGGGGAACACCCCTGGTAAGTATTCTAGATAATCATATTACTTCCCGATGATGTAGTTTCAGATTAGCTTAAAATATTTACTTTCAGTTTCATATCTACTGGCTCCAGATTAATATAGAGGGAGAACCCTTGAGGTCGTATGAATATTATGCACACACACACACACACACACACACACACACACACATACACACACACACACGCGCGCGCGCGCATGCACGCACACACACATAAAATAAACAATGAAACAATGCATTGAATGATACTCATAAAATGTTAAATGACACTCCCATGACCGCTCCGTCCCCCATCTTCAGCAGCAAGCGAAGTGTTCCATTTCCGATGATACCAGTAACTGTCTGACTGTATATCCGTCTCGCCTTTCTCTTTGGTGTTGAGCGTCGGCCAGATCGCCTAGTAACTCACCGCATCGCCAGTTTCTTCAGACAGTAATGATCGGCATTCATAGAAAGAAGTAGAAAGATAGAAGAACACACCAGACAAAAATCGAAATTTATGAGCTATTGTATTTTAAGTCAGCAGTTCTCAAACTGGGTTCGCTGCGGAACCCGTGTCGGGCGGCTAAACACGATTTGCGGCACACTTATTTTAAGGGTTGAATACTTAAGGGTAAAAAAAAAAAAAGTGAAAATGTAATGTTCAGTTGTCTTTAATGCAATGAATGAAACTTTTTGGATGCATTTTGCTTCATACCTTTTTATTTTCATTTTTAGAAATTATCTCCATCATTTTAACTCTGGTGTCTCCGCAAGCCTTCTTTATTAATTTCACAATGTTTAGCCGACGTTTCTTGATCACTGCCGTAGCCCCCCCCCCCCCCCCCTCCCCCGGCATACGCTCGAGGCACCCTAGGGTGCCGCGGCACCCAGTTTGAGAACCTCTGTTCTTAGTAACCATACCACTTCCCTGATAAGGAAGTTTTAGATATGCTTGAAACATTTACTTTCAGTTTCATTTCTACAAGCTCCTAACTAGTAAATAGTACATACACACGTTTTCGTTGTGTAGCTCATACTTGATTTTGAATCTGACTGGTAAGAGCAACAAGTATTCATTAAATAATGTGTGTGTGTTTTTTTAACCGCAGTCTTCTTCTTATTGTTACTTCTGAAATATTGGTTCTATGATTTCTATCTCTTCTCAGGTTCTGATTTTCAGACATGGCGTCAAATGTAAGGGGACGGCACGATACAGAGACTTACTTGAAAACTCAAATGCAGGGGATTCCCCATTTTATAGATCTGGATATTCCCGGTCTAACGCAAGAGAGACTCCTTGGTTTACTTGATAATTTGAGAGAAGAGGAGGACGAAGACGATGTTTGTTTTGAAGAGACGGTCTTCAAGTTGAACTTTAAGTCCTGGATTTACATCAAGTTGGCGGAGCGTCTTAAAGCCGAAGAGATTAACAATAAAGTCATCGACATGACACAATGGAAAAATATTATGTCTATCGGGAATTGTGTCTTCCTAAGTTGGAAATCAGGCAGACAGGAAAATGCATCGAAATGCGTTTCAAGGCTACAAGACATGAAAGAACTACCCAATTTCCAAGAGCTGCTGGCGACAGCGAAAGCAGAGTTGGCGTATTGCTATAGTAGAGTTGGAGGACCGGTGAACTTGTTTAAAGCGATTCGTCAGTTTGAAGAAGTTATTGGTAGGCATTCAGACAAGCTTTACTGGAAGCTCAGGTTAGGGTTGGCATACAGAAGGTGCACGCATCTCAACATATACACTGGAATGCCTGAGGGACGTACGATCATCGAATGTGTGGAAAAGGCAGCCAAACATTTGAATGATGTTTATAGACACCATTCAGCTGACAAACTCCGTGGGCCAGCTCTTTCCGAACTAGCGGTACTCTGTAAGTCTGCGATGTACATAATTCAGAGAAATGATATGGACAGGATCTTTGGGCAACAAAGTGCCCAGCAACTATGCAACGAGGCTTTGAAGTATGGAGCCAATAGCACATGGGTGTTAACAAATTGCGGGAAAATGTTTCGGAATATGAAACAGTTGGACAAAGCAGTTAAGGTTTTGGAGGAAAGTCTTCGTGTGAGGAAGCATACCACAACTCACCATCAACTGGGGCTCTGTTACGCGTGGATTGCAGAACAGGAGTCGAGAGGACATAATCCTAGGAGTGAGCAGCATTCAGCAAGGCGTGGGAGAGGAGGTCAGTCATATTCTGGAAGAGGCGGAGAGTCATATTCTGGAAGAGGCGGAGAGTCATATTCTGGAAGAGGCGGACAGTCACATTCTGGAAGAGGCGGACAGTCATATACTGGAAGAGGAGGGCAGTCATATACTGGAAGAGGCGGACAGTCATATACTGGAAGAGGAGGGCAGTCATATACTGGAAGAGGAGGACAATCATTTCCTGTTCGCCAACGTGATTACAGGTATCCTTCTGCAAGCGAACCAGTGATAACCTTGCCTAACGAAAGCTTCAACAAAGCAGAGAGGGAGTATCTGGAGGCAATTAAGTTATCACACGATCGGAACCTACCTGCAATGTATGATCTTGGACTTCTGTATAAATTAGCAGGTCAGTATCAAGATGCCGTGGACAGGTTTAACCAGGTGACCAACAGTGAAGGCGAAGGACACTTAGTAACTGTGATCAATGCCTACGAACAAGCAGGGATCTGCTATTTGCTAATGGGAAAACCCGAAGCAGAAGAAAAGTTAACAAAGGCAATCAGCTGGGCTGTGATGGTGGCGTCGACGTGTCCGCAACTGCAGAACTGTGCTACAGAAATGTGGCAATCATTCAGAACCATGAGAGACAGATTAGAAGCAGAACCACCATCTACTTCGAAGGATAAGAAACTGATTCAGTTGTATAAACTGGTTAAAAATCATAAGGATGTTGTCAAAGTTGTGGAGAAAGTGGTCGCTTTGAGTGACAGTGAACTTAAAGATCCTGATGTGATTACAGCTGGACTTCGTGGCTATCTGGAACTAAATGAAACTGAAAAGGCTTTTGTCTTTCTCAATATGGTCAGCATGGGATCGGATATGACCACCATCTGGGGAACTCAAGAAATGAGGGATCTGAGACGTGAAGTCCTATTGCGCACGACAGAGAACAGACTAAAGCTGAATAGCAAAGCTGCCAGGTGTGTCTTTCAAGAGCTGTTCAAACTTCAGTACGGGCAGTGTACTGGGTGTGTCTCCGAAGATTCGGTGGATATCCCCCAAAAGAGAGATGTTCTTCTGTTTTACGATGACGACCACGACACAGAAGAACTTAGCCAGATTTCTTTAACAGTCCGAGACTTGCAGACGATTCTTTCTCAAGTGTTTGGACTGGACACTAGCATGAATCTACAGGTAGGTTTTAAGGCGTTATCGAGCAACTCTAGCTATATCATATAGAAAGAAAGAAAAGCTAAAGTCGAGAGATGTGAACCAGCGTCATTGCACACGGTTATAAACCATAAGTGCTCTGCCATTAGTACGGACAGCTGATAAGAAGCTGTCCGTCTGTGTCGCAGTCCATACGCCGTAGCTAGAGCGACGTTCCTCCGTTTATCTCAAAGTGTTAACTCAGGTACCCATTACCTAGAGGCTAGGTGAACCCCAGGAGCCGCGCGGTTTCGAACAAAGCCGTGGGCTGCGGCGTCTCGCAGCTGGATTGGGACGCGAGTCTCCTATCGACTGCGCTAACGCGGCGCTTATCTACCTATATAATATATATGATTGTATGTTTATATAAGCTTTCGAGCTTATCGAGCAACTCTGTCTGTATCATATATATGATAGCATATCACCAAGTGCCTTGCCGATTAGCGTTGGCCATCTTGCCGCTTCACAATTTACGATCTTTAACAGTATGTAACAGTTCATGTGTTGACACCCGTCAAGACTTGAGAAAAGGCTGTCAAGAATCGTTTCGCGTTGTCTTTCTCTGTTTCCTTCCCCACAGATCTTTCCAGTGGTTACATTTTCATGTTTTCTTTTTCTCATAACCTGACTATTAACGTCTCCTTCTGATGTTTGTGAAGTTTGAGGTTTGAACAACCGATCAATATCATGGCACACGGGTAGTAACCCATAAGAGCTCCGTTCTTCTTCTGCACAAGACTGAGTCCGAAGAAGCTCAGCACAGTGCACAGGTTCTGCGGCACCGGCAAGGATCCTGAAATACTCTGGGTAGGTTTGTCCCTCCAAATTTTTGCCCGGGCAGCGACGTTAGGATACTTTTTTTCGATTGCCAACTGCCAACACGAGCGTCCGATCTCACTACCCAGAGACCAGGGAGAATTACTAGACATCTAAATCCGCGTGAAAAAAATCAACGACCTTACCGGGGATTGAACCTGGAACCTCAAGCACTCGAGGCAGAAACCATTCCTTGAGACCACGCAGTCCCCCGATGATGTTTGTGATAGGTTGTCTTCGAGCCTTTGCCTCTTACAAAACATCTGGATTACTCTTTTTTTTTGGGAGCCTGTCCATGGAATTATGATCGTAAGATGGAAATTGTTTGGCGTGTTTAATAATGGTACAGTCACCACAGTAACGGAGCCATTACATGTCGTTATTATCGTTGTAATGTTGTGAATTCCCGGGGAAATCACAGAGAGTTCCCGATGGGGAGGACAAGATCAGAGGACATACAAGAGAAAAACGAGATAAGTGGGTCTGGAGTATCCCATGGTGAGCGAAATAAGGGATACAAGAAAAGCGTGAGATGGAACAGAAGACGTGAACCGAAAGACGGAAGTAAGACAATTGAAATTCGGACCTGGTTGCGAGAGGTCGTATGAGTGAACGCCTGAGGAGAATGGAGGAATTGTGAATACTCGTAATGTTTCGAGAGAAGATATGACTATTTCCTTCATGTACAAATACCAGGTACAAGGCTTTACTAGAGGATGGATGTGTGATTTGAAAGACGCTGATGGATCAAAGCAGTGTGTGAGAGGATTGATCAGGCCGTCAGAAATCAGCCAAGCAAAACGAACAGATTGTGTGCCTGTGATATATTGTGAATAAAAGTATATAACTGGACATTCGTCTCTGCTGTGTTGTAGCAACTAAATGTTCGTCATGTAGCAATGTGGCGTGAAAATACATACCCCTAGCAGAGCACATTGCAAGCGTATTGGGAGTATGGCGTTAGAACTATATTCTATAGACCAGTCGGCACTCGGTGGGTGATGTGGTCAACATCACGCCGGCCGCCTTTATTTCCTAGGACTTTACCTAGTACTCACTCAAACCTAAGTCAACCTAGGAGCCAAGATTATTTTGGTTGGTACTCGAACACACGACCTTGTGATTCGCATGTGATCATGTGGTCACTACACCACGACGGCTTCCCACAGGATTCACAGCCGTATGTTCAGACAGACAGACAGACAGACAGACAGACAGACAGACAGACAGACAGACAGACAGACAGACAGACAGACAGACAGACCGACCGACCGACCGACCGACCGACCGACCGACCGACCGACCGACCGACCGACCGACCGACCGACCGACCGACCGACCGACCGACCGACCGACCGACCGACCGACCGACCGACCGACCGACCGACCGACCGACCGACCGACCGACCGACCGACCGACCGACCGACCGACCGACCGACCGACCGACCGACCGACCGACCGACCGACCGACCGACCGACCGACCGACCGACAGACAGACAGACAGACAGACAGACAGACAGACAGACAGACAGACAGACAGAGGAACGGGCGGACTGACAGACAGACAGATGTATGGATAGGATTATGTAGTTGGATGGGTGGCAGTTAGACAGGTAGTTAAGTAAGTAGATATGTGGGTAGGTACTCTCAACAAGGCCAGTTTCATTTAATTTTCGGTCAGCCTAAGATATTCTTTGCATTTCAGAAACTAATTTATTATTTAAAAACCTGACTGCTTACTATCAGTGTTTCACGTTTATTAGGGTTGCCTGACATATGGGACAAAAAGTCGGCTCCGCCAAAGCGAACCCATACCTTCCGATCCGCGGCGAGTGTCTAGCCTCTCCGCCAACTACCAGAAGGTGGTACAGTATAAATGTTTTTTTTCAAAATGCTCTTAGTGTTATAAAAAGCACACACACACAACTTTCTATGTTCTAATATGGTATATTTGTTATATTGTGAAGCTTGCTAATATACTTTTTGTTCAGTTTTGTATATTTTCTTGATACTAATATGGTACAGAGTCGGTGTCTGTGGCTTAGGCGTTACGAACGCGCTTTCTAATGCCGGAGTCCTGGGTTCGATCCCAGCTGCGGAAGATTTGTTTTGCGTTGGTTTCGACAGTGGTACCAACAGCTGACCGTTTAGAAAGCATTGCAAACTTCTAAACATAACATTTGCCTAGATAAACCACAATCAATCAATCAATTAATCAGGTGCCGTCTCCACAATGAAGGTTGGCTGCAATTGATCTCCAACAAGCCCTGTCTCTTGCCCTTGATGTACACTCACTCATACTGCTGTTCGTCCATCTCTTGATATTATCTTCCCACTTGTAACGCTGTCTGCCTTTTGCACGCCTACCTTGAACCTTTCTCTCTAGGATGATCTTTACAATACTGTTATGTCTTTTAATGTGGCCAAAATATTTCACTTGTATCTTTTTTATTTCACCTAGCAACTCTCTTTTCATCCCCAATTTCCTCAGTACCTCTGTATTTGATAGCTTTTGTTTCCATGAAATACGAATTAATCTTCTGTATATCCACATCTCCAAAGAATTGATACGATTTTCCAGTTGTTTGTTCATTGTCCATGTATCTGTGCCATACAGTAAGGTTGAGAATACATAACATTTGACAATTCTCATTTTTAATGTATTGCTTATTTCTCTTGATGTCAGAAACTTTTGCATGTTGTTGAAAATGTTTTTGGCCATCCCTATTCTTGTCTTGACTTCTGTTTCACTTCTGCCGTCACATGTTATAAACCACAACAGCCAATAAATGCTGGAAATGGTTCAACAGAGCTGATACAGTCCTAGGTACATTTCGCCAACATCTGATAACATACAACGCCTGGTTTGGGACTGAAATGGTTAATACAAATTTATAATTGGGTGCAATATTAATATCCTGCCCCTCAGATGACGTCACAGGTCAGTCAAACATTTTAGAGGGTGGTAAGACTGCGTTTCCCGGCTTTCGGATGCTTTTAACGACCCCTAAACATCTAGAACTGGCCCTAACCCCAACCCACCTACGTCCCACGAGAGAGTGCAGCCTAGGTCCCACGACTGCATGCAGCCTATCTATAACCCCCTGAAATATTAGACTGACCTGTGACCTGTGGATTTCCTCTGGTTGGGATAGGATATTAATAAAGCACCGATAATGTTTCCTTTTTTAGGAGTCCAGAGTTTCAAGCAATGATGAAGATGATTCCACACATGAACAAAGACAGGCCGACAAAGAAGGTTTCAGTGATAGACGCATGTCGGAAGGAAGCTTTGGTTCCAGAGATACTCAGACATTGCACATGTTTCAGGCTGCATCAGGCTGTTGGCAGCTGGCATCAGAGTGGAGCTAGTGCTCTCAGAACGAAAGGAACCTTTCTAGCTGAAGATAAGGTCCGAAGTATTGTTGGGGATAATCTACTTTGTTTGATGCCTTTGTTTCGATTTATTGTTGGTGTGCGTTGAAAAATGTTTCCTGTGTGTGTTGTCTACAGTCATTCTGTTGGTCGCTCTTGGTTTCACTCTCTCTCTCTCTCTCTCTCTCTCTCTCTCTCTCTCTCTCTCTCTCTCTCTCTCTCTCTTTCTTCTCTCTCTCTCTCTCTCTCTCTCTCTCTCTCTCTCTCTCTCTCTCTCTGGACCAAAGCCGTCTTCACAACTACAGTCCGTCATGGCTGGACTTTTAAGGGGACTGAGGGTCTCGAGGCATGGCGTCCGCCTCGAGTGCTAGAGGTCCCAGGTTCAGGATTGGATTTTTGTATGTGGTCTTCGACTTCTAGTAATTTCCCCTTGTCTTGGATAGTAAGATCTGACGCTCGTCTACAACATACATATACACACAGCAACCTCATAGACTCACATCATATAATAGTGTCAAGCATCGTACCGCTAGAACTGGTTAGTTCTTTGTTTATTCAACGGTTCAGCGCCATGACACAACGGTAGTAACCTATAAGTGCTCCGTTCTACTTCTATCGCCAACCTGAGTCTGAAAAAACTCAGCACAGCGCACGAACTTCTTTACAAGGGTGAGGATCCTAAATTAATTTTTTTGTAGATGTTTAACTCCAAATTGTGCCGGTGCAGTGCCGCTAGGCTACTCTTTTTAGATTTCAAACTGTGAAAGGATTTTTTTACGTACGCAGCAATACTACTCAGAGACTGGGAAATTACTAGAAGTCCACGGGGAAAAAATACCAGCCTTCGTCAGGGTTTGAGCCCGGGACCTCCAGCACTCGAGGCAGATGCCATACCTCGATACCACTCAGCCTCGAGAACTGGTTAAAAACTCACCTACGAATTTGACCTAACCAAAGTAATTTGAGACGCTTGTCTGTCGGTTAGATAGTCAGGGGTCAAATTTGCATTGAGACGGATTTTTAAATTAAATGATAATTTGCTCCCAGGTCGACCCAACCTTAACATTGGTATAAGGTTATGTCCTGGGAGAGCAAAGCCGTTGGGATGATGTAGAAGCTTCAATTGAATAATATCAGGTAATGGCAGTTGCAGCGTCGTAGCTAGCGGATCACTCCATTGTTGCTCTGTTACTGTGCCGATGAAAATCACACGAAATGTCGGTTCTTTATTGATATACTACCTCCGATGACGTCATAGGACAGTTCAACATTTTAGAGGGTGGTAAGACTGGGTTTCCCTGCCATCTGATGCTTTTAACGACCCCAAAATTTCTAGAGCTGGCCCTAATTCCAGCCCACCCACGAGAGAGTGCAGCCTAGGTCCCACGACTGCATTCAGCTTAGGTCCCACGACTGAATGCAGCCTAGGTCCCACGACTGCATGCAACCTGCCTTCCTCCCTTTGAAATATTAGACTGTCCCGTGACCTGTGGATTTTCCCTGTTTGGAGTAGGATATTAATAAGGCACCGGAATGTCCATCACTGTCCCATGTGAGAAAGAAAAATGTCACTGACTGGCGTCTCAGCAATGCCAGTAGCATTCACACGCATTAAATGCATAAGGCAGCCGGCACAAGTGCTAACACAGACAGTTAAATACAATAAATGAAAGATATAGTCGCCACAAGCAGAAGTTATAACAGATCAGTAGCTACACACGCAATTAATAACATAAGGCACAGCCAGTTCTCTGGCAAGAGGCCATTATCCATTTTCTGAATTTGCAGTTCGCCACACAAATCATGTTATGCACAGTCAAAAAGCACTCCAAATAAAGTCTGCAGCTCACAGTGTCGCACCAAGTACTCAGCTCAGTAGCTGGGCGACGGAATGATTTAATTTCAGTCTTTATAGGGAGGGAAATGCAATGGCTAACTGTTGCCAAAAACAAAAACTTGCCACAACTAAAAGCAATAACCGGAAGCTTCAATATTTAATATAAATATTCGTTTATTATTTGTGAGATACAACTGGGGATTTCTTGGTGATGACTCGTCGGGGCACACTTGCTCTTTCAACGAAGTGCTGTTGTTATATGGTGGTTCCAGGTTCGTTTCCATGTATGGTAACTATAGCCTTAGATGTTTATATTGTCTAGTGGGTTTTTTTTTTGGGGGGGGGGGTGGGGGGGGGGAGCCGTTGTGGTGTCGCGGCTAGACGTTCGCCTGCGGATCTGAGAGTCGCGGGTTCAAGGGTATGAAGCCGGACTTTTTTCTTCTTCTTAAAAATTATTTGGTCGATAGGTCGACACAGCCTTAAATGGGTACGAGGTAAAGTCCTGGGGAGTAAAGGCGACAGGTGTGATGTTGACCACATTACCTTTTCCCAGTGTCAATTGGCTTATAAACTATAAGTCTGGCACTGTTTGCACAATAAGCCTGAAAACCGGGGGAAATGGTTCTTTACTTATGTGAAATAGCTTTACATACACTTTAGGAGCTCTGGCGCCCAGTGGACTTAACTGCCAACACAGCTTCATCTAAAATCCTAGGGGACTGAACCGCTTACACAGTTTCGTCTTATACTTTAGTTACGGCCCCTGACGTACCCCTCGATATTTATTTTCCCATTCCCAGGTGTCTCGCCAGTCTACTGGCTAGACATCGACCTAGCTGCTTCGAGATAGCCGCAACGTTCACGTTTTGTTTGTGTTTGTTATATTGTGAACCTCGCTGATATACTTTTCGTTCGGTTTTATATCTTTCCTTACTTTACGTAGTGTGTACTTTCGTCCTAACTCCTTTCGTTTTCATCACTGGATGCCAGCCAGTCATTAAAAAGTAACTTTTTTTTATTGTTTTAATTCTACGGTCCCAAGATTTCCCCCGCGATTTATATTTCTTTTTTTTTTTTTCTTTTTTTTTTTATGTAGGGACGGACTGAGATTTGGTATGACCCTAAGGTATATATACAACTCTGAGGCCCCTTTCGTATTCATATATTTACCTTAAAGTATACTCTGAGAGTTACTCTCTGAGTTAATAAACTGCGCAAGTTGACGTGTATCAAACTGTTTTTGTATTTACTTCAAATAGGCTACGCGTTATATTTCAATAAAAGGCTGGGATAGGTTTATACAAGTTTGGGTTTTGAACAACAGATCAAAATCATCGCACACGGGTAGTAACCTATAAGTGCTTCGTTTTTCTTCCAACTCAAGTCTGAGTCCGAAGAAGCTCAGCACAGTACAGAGGCTATGTAAAACCGGCAAAGATCCTGAAATACTTTGGGTAGATTTTTAACTCCAAATTTTGCCCAGGCAGCGCCGTTAAGCTGCTCTTTTCGATTTCCAACTGCCAAGGGATTATTTTAAAAGTGCGCAACAATGCACACGGGCGTCCGATCTCACTACCCAGAGACTTTAGGAAATTACTAGAAGTCTTAGTCCACGTGAAAAAAATCCCAGCCTTTACCGGGGATTGAACCCGGAGCCTCTTGCACCCGAGGCGGACACTATACTTCGAGACTACACAGCCTGAGATATTAAACCTAAAATACTATTAGACAGAAGGCAAACGTGAAATGTTAACGTATCATACAAGGTGTAACAGAAAGATCGTCTTAAAAACAATGATAGGAGGAGAGTCGGCACAAAACCAATACTGAACTTTATAGGTAGACAAGAAATCAAATGGTTTGGCTTTGCAACGATATTGGCAGCCGACAGGGCACCACAGAGAGCAATATTATTTAGATGCAGCAGTAACAGAGCCCGAGGTTGACCACTCAGAACACGGACCGCAGAAATATCACACACATTGAAAAGTACTTTATACGAAGCTAACAGAAGGGCCCGTTCAGAGATCTCTTCCTGCCCTAACGCCGCGAGGCATTCCTGGAGCAGAAAAAAGAAGAAGAAAGAAAGATAATTGGGGTGGAAAGGGTGGTGTGGGTGGGGGGTTTGAAGAAAATCTGCATTTGTGGTGAGGGGTTCAGGCCCCTGTAGATCGTGAGGCCCTTAGGTTAGCATATTAAGCGTATGCCTAGATCCATCACTGGTTCAACGCGAAGAGCCACAGTGGAATTAATTATTTGGGCTTCATTATGCAGTGTTCACAAAGACAGCAATAGAAGCACACGCAAGCTCCTCTATTTTTTTCGGGGGAGGTGGGGGGGGGGGCGGCTCAGAATATATCATTAGATTAAACTTAAAATGAGTATATGTACGTCTGTGGTTTAGGTGCTGCTAACAGGCATCGTAATTCCAAGGTGCCGGGTTCGATCCTCCCTGCAAGCAATATGTGGCAGCCGACCGCCTTGCGTTGGTTTCTAAGGTGGTGTCGAGAGCAGACCGGTTAGTGAGCAATGGCAAACTCATCACAATAATTACCATGTGCCGTGCCAGTAAGCGCGTCCTGTTTCGCCATCTCACACGATCGCCAGAATCACCGATCGGTTCAATGTTTTTCTCACGCCCCATCCGTCTGACTTGGCTATCCTAACGGCTGAACGGGGTTTCCGGGACCTCTCCACAGGAGATCCCAGGAAGTAAAGGCGGCCGGCGTGATGCTGACCACATCACCCATCCTGTGCCGATGGGTCTTTTATATATAGGTCTAGCCCTATATGCCCAAAGGGGTGTATAAGGGTCCCTTACTTTACTTTACTTTACTGTCTGTTGTACCATTTTTTTTTGCTGGAGAACTGTGTAGACAGGGACCCCTTGAGCCTGAGAATTTAGGGCCGTCTGGCTAGTTAGTGCCGTCGCCACGGACTGTGCAGGTTAGAATGTTTATTTGCCCAACGTAAAATTGATTAGTGACATCATAAACAGTTACTAATTTTTAGTTGTTTCTGCAACGTCGTGTAAAAGGGAGGCAACTAATTCTATTTAGAATGAATATTAATTATACAATTTAAATATTTTATATGACGTAGTATTAATTTTAAATGCATCGGTTTTTTTTTTTTTTTTTGTAAACAAATAATCATGTCATTACCTTTTTTTTTTGGTGGCATTGCATTCATTTTAAATATGCAGTTTTTTTTTTTTTTAAATCTAAATGTGTCATTAATTATAAACAGTACATCTCTGTAAAATGTATGTCATTAACTGCTATCGTTTACGTCCTTCTTAGGACGTAATTTTTTGTTATTTGAAGCCCCACTCTGGCTTTTGCCAGGGGTCGCAATATAGGCAGGTCATCATTATGGCCAAATGTCTGAACGCGGTTTCTGGGACCTCTCCACGGTGATCCTCATCCGCATGGCGGCACTTTGTGTCATCGGGTGTTTATCGCTTGTGTGATGTCCTGGTGGGGTAGAAATTCAGTCAGTCAGTCAGTCAGTCATTAACTGCAAAAATGTTACATTTTATGTGTCTATTGACTTACTTTTCGTCCTTCTTAGGACGTTATTTTTTGTTGTTTGAAGCCCCACTCTGGCTTTTGCCAGGGGCCGCAATATAGGCAGGTCATCATTATGGCCAAATGTCTGAACGCGGTTTCTGGGACCTCTCCACGGTGATCCTCATCCGCATGGTGGCACTTTGTGTCATCGGGTGTTTATCGCTTGTGTGATGTCCTGGTGGGGTAAAAAATCCAATCCAATCCAATTTTATGTGTCTTTATTATTTGAAGCCCCACCCTGGCTTTTGCTGAGGCCTTAAATATAGTCTGGCCATAAATATAGCCTAATGGCTGAACGGGGTTTCTGCGACCTCTCCACGGGTGATCCTCGTTCGCATGGTGGCACTTTGTGTCACCAGGTGTTTATCTCTCTGTGTGATGTCCTGGTAGGGTACAACTTACATAAATTTTGTGTGTTCAAACTATACATAAGCACGGTCCTTGATGGGACGTAATTTTTCGTTATTGTGAAGCCCCATTCCGGCTGTTGCCGGGAGCCCTAATATAACCCAACCTATCGGTTGAACGGGGTTTCCCGGACCTGTCCCCGGGTGATCCTTGATTTTATGTGTCATCAACATCCGTCCCCATGTGGGACTAATTGTTCGCTATTTTGAAGCCCCGTTCTGTTGTTGCCGGGAGCCCTAATAAAACCTAACGGTTGAACGGGTTTCTGAGACCTCCCCACGGGTGATCCTCATCCGAATGGTGGCACCTTGTGTAACCGGATGTTCATAGCTCAGTGTGAAGTTATGGTGGGTAAAAAGTCATTCATTCATTCATTCATTCATTCATTTATTCATTCATTTTGTGTGACTAGGTCCACACCTCGTCTCAATGTGGGACGCGATTTTGTGTTGTTTTAGAGCTCCACCCTGTCTATTGCCGGAGCCCTTAATATAACCCAACCTATAGGTTGAACGAGGTTTCTGGGACTTGTCCCCGGGTGAGCATCATCCGAATAGTGGCACTTTGTGTCACATGCTGTTTTATCCCTCGTTGTTATGTCTTGGTAGCTATGCAAGGCCCAAGATACGCAGTTGGGATCGAACCAACCTGCATTAAGAAGCACTTTCGTTACGTCTAAGCCACAGACGCCGATTCTGAGATATTAATCCTAAGGAATGCAATCTTGGATTGAAATAACTTATAAAGGATAACGTTGACCTCTGTATGAAAAGTCGGCCTCTGTGGCTTAGACGTTGTGCGCGCGCTTTGTAATGCCGAAGTGCCGGGTTCGATCCCAGCTGCAGGCCCTGCGCCTTGCGTTAGTTTTGACAGTGGTATCGAGAAGCCGACCCTCCAGTGGGCAGTGGCAAACTACTTGATGTACATTTGCATAGAAAAACCACAACAGCAAATGCTGGGGTTGGTTCTGCAACGTCCTGTAAAGGATACGCAACTAAATGTATGAAGAAAAAAAAAGAACAAGAAGAATGGATAAGAAAAGGAAGAAGAAAAAGAAGAAAACGAAACAGAAGGAAGAGGGTGAGTAGGAGAAGGAGGATATGAAGCAGAAGAACGGGATAAGAACAAACAGAAGAGAAGATGGATGATGAGGGAGATGACGAAAAAAAAAAAACCAGTAAAAAAGGACAACAAATGTATGATGAGATAGGGGAGAAGACTAAAAATGGGAGAAAAGTATGCAGCAGAATGCATTTGATATCTTCTTCTTCTTCAGCGATCTCTGGTCATGCGCATAATCCACTGTGGGTCATAAACTCGGATGTCTTTTCAAGGTCTCTTAGGTTTCCCCAAAGCTTAGTTGTCAGTTCTACTGGGTGTTGCCATATGTCGCTCCGCAGCTCCGCCAGGAGAGGACAGTCTTGCAGGACATGTTCTGGAGTCTGTTCAGCCCGAAGGCACTGGCAGAGAGCTGTTTGGCTCATACCTAATTTATGTGAGTGTTTATTGAGTCTGCAGTGTCCAGTGCGTAAGCGAAAAACTGTGACTTGGTCTGTTCTGTTCAAGTGTTTCAGAAAATCTTTTTCGTAGTTATAACCAGTGTTGGTTTTCCAATCTGTTTCTGATTTTCTCTTAATGAGAGTTTTGACTTCTGGAAAAGATAGTGGCTGATAGGTCTGTGGTTTGTTACTGCCTTCCTTGGCTAAAGCATCTGCGCTTTCATTGCCTTTGATGCCACAGTGAGACGGAATCCACTGCAAGTGAATTTCTGCCTTATTTGACAACATAGCAAGTTCCTGTGTTAGACTTGCATTTGATATAAATCCAGGTGTGGTTAAATTTGTTTATAATTATTTTTTTTACGGTCGTATATTTTAATAATAAAACCTAAAGTTTTTAACAGTGTTTTTGTTGCTCTTCTTCTTTTATGTGTATGTGTGTGAGTGTGTGTATGTGTTTTAGGAATAACTTTGCGACGTCATCATCATCATCATGTAGCAGGTCCTTTGCAGAACGTCGCTCTCCTCACAGTCTGCCTGTAAGAAACTCGGCCTCTTGCCAGTTCTCCCGCCTCATGAACTTTCACACTCAAGCAGTCAGTTATATCCTGTGTCCATCTTCGTGTCGGTCGGCCTCTGCCCCTCCTTCCTGGTACCATGCCTTCTGCTATAATTTTTTCCAATCCGTCGTGGCGCTTGATATGACCAAAATATTTCAGCTTTCGAGAAAGGATGCTGTTTATTAGCCAATCTTCCTTGATGTTCAGATCTTTTAAGATTTCAATATTTCTCATCTTCTTTGTCCAAGATATTCTGAGAATCTTTCTGTAGCATTTCAGCTCAAAAGCCCCTATTCTCTTTCTTAAGGACTGAGAGATAGTCCACGACTCACATCCGTATGTAGCCACAGGGAAGTTGCATGCTCTCAAAATTATAATTTATATCTCCTTGCTGGTGCTTAACCATAGACTTTTAAGGCTGGGACTTCATACCAAGCCAAATTATTTGCTCCTTTTCTTCTTCTTCTTCTTCTTCTTCTTCTTCTTCTTCTTCTTCTTCTTCTTCTTCTTCTTCTTCTTCTTCTTCTTCTTCTTCTTCTTCTTCTTCTTCTTCTTCTTCTTCTTCTTCTTCTTCTTCTTCTACTTCTTCTTCTTCTTCCTTCCTTCCTTCCTTTCTCTTCTTCTTCTTCTTCTTCTTCTTCTTCTTCTTCTTCTTCTTCTTCTTCTTCTTCTTCTTCTTCTTCTTCTTCTTCTTCTTCTTCTTCTTCTTCTTCTTCTTCTTCTTCTTCTTCTTCTTCTTCTTCTTCTTCTTCTTCTTCGGAGAGATACATTTTTAGGGGTGGGCTGGACTCCCAAATTCCCTACAGAAAATTGGCAATAGGGTTAAATACCCCGTCAACCAATTGTAAAAGTTCTCTAGTCAAATATTTGTTTACATATTTCACTGTGTTGGGAAATGAGCAGGCAGATAGACTGGCCGGTTCTGCACCACCTAGTTGTGAACTGATGTATGACAAGCTAGATGTTGTGAGGGAGCGAGTGAACAGTGCCGAGGAGCAGATAGATCATTAGGGTCTGAGGAGAATGGCGCTGCGAGGAGTTGCCAGGGAATCTGGCCCCTGTTGAGCACTCGAGGGAAAGGCGCGACGGATATATAGTTAAACAGTTACTGGTGCCATTGGAATTGGAACTCTTCGTTTGCTGCTGAAGATGGGATCGGAGTGCTTATGGTAGTGTCCCGAGTGTTATGATGTCGATTCTCAATTTAGCATTCAACATTTTTTTTACACATTGTGTGTGTGTGTGTGCGTGTGTGTGTGTGTGTGTGTAACATTTGTATCCATTAAGAAAATTATAATAACAATGATTATTACTATTATTATTGCGAACTGAAACAACATAGCCGCCTTGGTGAAGCGACGAAAAGCTTATTTGCTGGTCTGAAAGTCGTGAGTTCAAGTCCGCATCGAGTCAGATTTATTTTCAGGCATCACCCTGACTAAAATGGGTCCCAAGTAAAGACCTGTGAAGTAAAGGAGGCCGGCGTGAAGTTGTCACTATCACCCCCTCCCCTTTACCCACATCATCTGGTGTTGATTGTTCTATACAATATAAGTCCAGAACTATATACCCAATACACCAAACGGTCTATAAAATTTAAGTCCAGAACTATATACCCTATACACCAAACAGTCTATAAAATATAAGTCCAGAACTATATACCCTATACACCAAACGGTCTATAAAATTTAAGTCCAGAACTATATACCCTATACACCAAACGGTCTGTAAAATTTAAGTCCAGAACTATATACCCTATACACCAAACAGTCTATAAAATATAAGTCCAGAACTATATACCCTATACACCAAACGGTCTGTAAAATATAAGTCCAGAACTATATACCCTATACACCAAACGGTCTGTAAAATTTAAGTCCAGAACTATATACCCTATATACCAAACGGTCTGTAAAATTTAAGTCCAGAACTATATACCAAATACACCAAACGGTCTGTAAAATTTATGTCCAGAACTATATACCAAATACATCAAACGGTCTATAAAATTTAAGTCCAGAACTATATACCCTATACACCAAACGGTCTATAAAATTTAAGTCCAGAACTAGGCCTATATACCAAATACACCAAACCGTCTATAAAATTTAAGTCCAGAACTATTTACCAAATACACCAAACGGTCTGTAAAATATATGTCCAGAACTATATACCAAATACACCAAACGGCGTGAAAAAAATGGCCTATAGCTTCACACACAAACAAGGTGAAGTCCCTAGAGTGTGCCATCTGCACTCTAATAAATGTATTAGAGTGCTGAAACCCAGGGCTGGACCAAAGCCGTCTTCACAACTACAGTCCGTCATGGCTGGACTTTTAAGGGGACTGAGGGTCTCGAGGCATGGCGTCCGCCTCGAGCGCTGGAGGTCCCAGGTTCAGGCCCTGGTGAAGGATTGGATTTTTGTATGTGGACTTCGACTTCTAGTAATTTCCCCTTGTCTTGGATAGTAAGATCTGACGCTCGTGTATATTGCTGCGCACGTAAAAAAAAATCCCTTGGCAGTTGGAAATCGAAAAGAGCATCATAACGCCGCTGCCCAGGAAAAATGTGTGGTTAAAAATCTACCCAAAGTATTTTAGGATCCTCGCTGGTGCTACGGAGTTCGTGCACTGCGCTGAGATTCGCCGGACTCAGGCTTGAATTAGAAGCAAAACAGAACACTAATGGGTTACTACCCTTGTGCCATGATGTTGAACCATTGTACAATTTGTATAAACCAAACAATAAACTAAAGGCTGGACTCAACACTTGATCACGCATTGAGCTCGATAAAATAAAGACCCGAACCTCCTATCGTTTTAAATTGCCCCACCTAATTTTATGAAACTTAAAAACATATGGATGCGCCTTTTAAACATATGAAAGCACATAGGGCTGAAGAATTGGCTATACAAAGAAAGGCTTAATTGATAGGGAACTTGAGGCAAGATGTCAAAAGGCGAACGCAGTAACTTACCAACTCTCCCCACTGCATCACCCAAGCATCACTATGGCACTAAAACGACAACTGATAAATTGCATGTTTATACCAACCCTCTGCTACCAATGCCAAACCTGGTCCCTAACAAGAGCACGGGAGAAAAAGATCACGACGTGCGAAATGAGATGCTTACGTAAGGCTGCCAATGTCATAAGGAGAGACAGAGTTCGAAACGAGAACATTAGAGCAATTGTAGGAACCACACCATGCCTGCAATACATAAAGAAGCAACAAATAGAGTGGTTTGGCCACTTGATGCGAATGCAAACCGACCAACTGCCTCTACGAGCATACAACGAACAGCACTACTGCCCTAGAGCAAGAGGCAGACCGAGAGTACTATGGATAGACAATATATCAGAGATCCTGAGGCAACACGGACTAACAACAACACGTGCAACACACCTGGCCCAGGATAGAAAACTGCGACTCCCCACTACGCTGTGAGGCAATTATGGACAAGACAAGACAAGACTGCCAAGAAAGGCTTTCCTACGCGCTTGACTTGCGGTTTGTTAATTATAATAGTTCGAAAACTTTCAGAGACGAAGATCAATATGGTCAAATATCCGGTTTCGGATAAAGCGGTTACTTATAACTGAATTATAAACAAAAAACGCTGCCATGGCCATTCCAGCGCTAGGTATCAAAAGACTGGAAGACGATTTACCAAATACTGACGACGACAGTGGTGGTAACAGGTGAGTTGTGTTATAAAATGTGCTGTAACATTGGCAAATAAAGTAAAAACTCAAGGACTCCCACCCTGGACTTCACTATTGACTATACTATACTATACACTAGTAATACTAATATAGTACTACTAGTACTACTAGTAACTAGTAGTAGTAGTACATTTATTTGCATTGTTGTCTTGAGACTTAGTGTCAAGTGACTTGAGTATGCTTTGATTTGTTTTGATATTTCCGGTCGACTTTCGCTTTCGTGGCCACCCTGTTTTTTGTTTTAAACATGAACTTTACAGTAAAAAAATGTATCGCTCACAGCAGTATTCTCACAGTAAAGTTTACTGTGAGAATACAGCTGTGAGCGATACATTTTTTATATTTGATTGGTATACAGTAAGTGTGTGACAGAGATACTGTTATAGTTATACAATTTATGATTATTTTTTTTTAAATCGACCTTTTGTCAGTCTGCAACAATCAAAAGGATATATAATATCGGACATCTTATTTTGAGAATACAGAATGGACAGAGGAAGGCAGTCACTGCAGCTACTGGCTGGCTTCAAAACCAGCTGCACCCACACTACACAAAACTAGACCCAATCAACAAAGCATGCTGAATGGGGTCTAGAGCAGTGGTTGCCTCCCCCCCCCCCCCCCACAAGTATATAATAATATCTCAAGACCGCCTGCATCCCCCATGAGTATATGACAAAACCCCCGTGCCCCTCATGAGGCGGAGTCTAAGACTCACACCCCCCATGGGAGACACTGGAAGAGAGGTTTATAGACATATGGCTGGCCCTTATCCTAATGACATCATTAACCATTTAACAAGAAGGGACCAGGCCACCATCTTCAGACTTAGAACGCAACATACTCCACTCAATGGACATCTAAACAGAATACAGCCACAACACTCCCCAGAGTGCCAGCTATGTAACACTACCCCTACGAAACTGTTGAACACCATCTCTTTGAGTGCCCAAAACTCAGTGAGACAAGAAGAACGCTACTCCCTCCCAGACCAGACAAGTGGAACACCTTGTACGGAGGAAAAGAACAGCTTGTGAAAACATGCAAATTCCACTACATGGCATTGGGCCAAAGGGCGAAAGCTCATGCGCCGCTGGATCGATAACAACAACAACACACCCCCCACACGTCATCTGTGCAGTTAATTAAAAAGGGGAGGACGTTGGGTTCCACAGCAAGGGAAAAAAGACACTATGAAGATACATTTTGGTCAGTTCTTATTATACAAACCGCTTATGAAAACAATGTTTTGGGTTTATAACGTTTACAAATGTTTTTTTGTTTTTTTAATTCAATTATTATGTTTTTTAATAATTAAACTGAAAAAATAATATAAGGGAGTATTACAAATCCAGATGCACTCATTTTCAAAATTGCTTAAAACCATGCTTCATGCAGAGTGGCAAGCATCCAGATCCAAGCAGCAGAGGTCCAGGTTTTGTCACACTAAGCTGTCAAGAAAAGACATCTTTGTGTTTCAGGAGATCTACCACTCTGCATGGAGCATATTTATTCGTTCGTTCCTCGCTGTTCACTTGCTTCCAAAGGGCCCTCGCCACATCTAGCTTGTCATACAAGTGGTGCAGAACTGGCCAGTCTATCTGCGTGCTCATTTCCCAACACACCAGCAAATATCCAAAGGACGCTAATTACCCTATCAGTAACGCTAACAGTAAGAAAAAGATAAAGCAACCAAGACTTTTATCTAACCTATGAATATGACATATCTTCTTCTTCAGAATTCCGAGCCCTTGAGGTTCATTACTGCAGATATCACCCGCCTCCATTCATCTCTCTGGATAGCTTTCTCTTTCCAGTTGGTAACACCAAGTGTTTGTCTGGACGTTATCTCTCCATCGTCTTCTTGGTCTGCCTCGTGGTCTACGACCATTCATTTCCCTGTAGCATACAGTTTTTACTTCTCTGTCATCTGAAATTCTTTCAATATGCCCCAACCATTTCAGTCTATTAGCTTTTGTGATGGCAGTGTGAAAATGACATATGCCAGTGAAAATTGGAGAACCATTAGAGATATGGAACGAAAGTTGAATACTTTTGAAAACAAATGACTGAAGACAATTTTGAACATAAAATGGAAAAAATTTGAGAGTGCAAAAATAACAGAGATCAGGGCAACCATTAGTGTAAACAGTTATAAGGGGGGGGGGGCATCTTGCTGATAGGCGTTACGGCCCTAGCCCCTTCCCCAGCACGAGGACGCCACTAAGGTGACCGTTAAAAAACCCTCACTGCTTCCAGTCAAAATAGACGCTAGGCACGGTCACTCTTATGAGCCTTGGCAAAATATGTTTGCTTCTGCGCTACGGTGGCCATTGCATTTTTGCTCCATTTGTAGACTGAAAGGATAGTTTCGTTGCCCAGCTTCTGAGTTGAGTGCATGGTGTGACACTTTGAGTTGCTGAGTTCATTTGGAAGGTTTTTTTTACTTGACCAACGTGGTGGTGTGAATTGTTGATTCAGAAAATGACACGATGCCTGTTGTGGCAATATTGGTGGTGCCATTATGTGATTAAAATTGATCGTGTGTGCAACTGCTGATCTGTTGGTAACTTCTGCTATCATCCATGATGAACTGCATTTCTAATGTTGGACTGTTTGTGTTAGCACTTCAGATAGCTACCGTATGCTTTTAATTTGTGTGTATGCTAGATATGCTGAGACAGCAGTCTGTCAGTCTTTCCACAAGGGACTGTGATAAACATCCTGTGTATTTTTCGTTGGCACAGGAGCAACTATGGGGTGACCCGTTTGCTATGAAGCTGAAACTAAGATTACCAGATCACCAGTTATAATGCAGAGAAGATGGCGCTATATTGGACACATTCTGGGAAGAGACGAAAAGAGAATCACCAAACAGGCACTGAAATGGGAAATTGAGGGATCGAGAAAACGTGGACATCTAAGAGAAACCGCGAATTTTGATAAGAAAGGTCAAAGGTGCTGGTCTGGATTCCATCCGTGGTACCAAACTGATTGCAACATGGAATAAAGAGATAGACTGTGAGACATCATCATCATGGGCCCTGTCATCTGGTGTAGGCGCTGATGTGTCTCCACTGATCATGATCCATGGTTGCATGGAACAGCTCTCTTGATTATATCCACCCATGCCATCATTTCAGCCCTTCCAGCATCATCTCTCTTGGTCTACCTCAACCCCTTTTTCCACTGATCTTTATAGTTTTCATAATGTTCTTCAATGTCTCTCATCTCATTATGTGGCCAAAGAACAGTGTTTGTCTCTTTCCTGTTGTTTGTATATTGATATCTACTTTCATTAGCTTCTTTCAATCAATCGTTGTTAGTTACTCTGGCCGTCCAAGTTATTCGTAACTTTAGTCTCAGAAACCACATCTCTGTTGCTTCCAAATTCTTCCTTATTTAACATTCCAAGATTCACTGCCATACAGCAAAACAGGTTCTATGTAATATTTTAGGACCCTCTTTCTGACATTAAATGAGAGCGATTTATTGCATAAGATATTTTTCATTTTCTGAAATGCAGCTTTTGCTTGACCTATTCTGCTTTTAATCTCTGTCACACATTTTCCATCTGATGATATGATTGTTCCTTGGTATTTGAATTTATTGACTTACTTCAAGACATATGTGACATAAAATGGCACAACAGACAAGATATGAATGGAATGTGTTAAGGGTATTATTATTGAAAATACCCCTCGAGAGAAAGATTTCAAATGTATATAACTTCTTTTGCACTCACACTTAAAGGGCAGCTAATATATTAGGTTGTTGTTTGAATGTTCGTTCACTTGAAGTTTACAGCCGAATGAATGTTGAATTAAGAATCTTCATCACAACACATCAGAAGAAGGAATAGATTCACCCACATTAAATTAACTACTTTTTGCCGATACCATTAAATGTTCTACCCTGAAGAAGATAGACTGCAAGACCACATTAACAGGTTAAACGCAGCATGCAGTAAATACATCATGAAGATCAGTACAAATAAAATTGAAACAATACAAGTTAGTAGAACCCCTGACCCACTACACATACAGCTGAATGGTTCTGGTTTGAATCAAGTTAGGGAGTTTAAATATCTAGGAAATATGATCACGGAAGTTAGCAGAATGGAAAGAGTAATATAAACCAGATGTCAGAAAGCAAGTGCACTTGTATACCAATTGTTACCATTATTAAGACATTCAAACATGACTATGAGTGCAAGGAGACACATCATAAACAGCATATTCATTCCAACATTAAGCTACCAGTGCAAAACAGAAAAGCAGCCAACATTCCAAGATCGAGTGTATAATGATACTATCAGACGAATTATGGGAACGTCACCTTGTACTAGATTCATCAAGAAACAGCAGATCAAGTGGTTTGGCCATCTTGTTAGAATGCAGCAAGATTAAATACCATCACAAGCACTACATCTCAGAAGATCAGCTACACAAGCAAGAGGACGGCCGCGGAAAACATAGATCGACAGCATTAAAGACATGCTACACCTTTACGGCATGACAATAGCCAGTGGCAGCCAACCTGCACTGGATCACAAATTATTCCTTTACATGACACTTAACGGCTGAAGTGGTTTATTATGATGATCACAGTACTCAGGAAACTCTCATAAGCGATCCATCCCTATCTTCAGCAGCAGACAAAGAGTTTCGATTTCACAAGAAATTGTCTGACTGTATATCCGTATCGCCTTACCCTTAAGTGTTGAGTGTCATCCAGATCCCCTGGTAACTCCTTGCAGTGCCATTCTCCTCAGACCGCGGTGATCTGTTTGTACCAGCGCGCTGTTCACTCTCTCCTAAAGAACCCTTTCAGCATCTAGCTAGCCAAGCATCCATTTGCCATGTAGTGGTGCAGAACCAATCAGTCTGTCTGCCTGTTAATTTCCCAGCACACCGGCACAGCAACTGGAGATTATATCCAATGGATGCTATCTACCCGGGACCTCTGGAATGATGCTTGCCACTCTGCAAGGAGTATACCTATCCCCACTTTTCTCAGCATACTCTGTGAGTCAGTTACAATTGCAACATGTGTGTACAGCTGCTTCTCAAGCCAGCGGAAGGCAGCAGTCACTGCCTCTGTGTCTGTTCTCAAATAAGTTTACAGCTAAGCTGCAATATCTGCACCTTTCCTCCCAACATATCAAATTTTAGCAAATCTTTAATTGATTGCTTTTTACCTTCTTCTTCTTCATTCATGTTCACCAGATTATTATGGCCTGGAGAGAATGAGGCACTTGGGTGTAAATAGAGGGTCTGGCTGGCTCACTACACTCAGAGGAAAGGCAAGACGGACATATACCCAAATTGTGACCGGTACCATCAGTGTTGGAACTCTGCACTGGCTGCTGAAGATGAGGATAGAGCAAGCATGGAAATGCCCTGAGTGCTGTGATGTCAATTGTGGACTAAACTCGACTCATGTTCACTGGCTGTAAACTTCCAACAGAAAGTTCTGCATGTTCATCCACCTCTGAACTTTAGTTTTGTTCTGTTACCATACCCATTTTACAGATCTGACATTTTGTGTGTGCAGACTGTTGGTTCCTTGCTTCTCAGGGAGATGTACTCTGTCTTCGAAGAAAGCACCCAATTAGTTGACTCTTACGACTTGCTTGGTGAGACAGTGGGTCTATTCTTGTTTGCACCACACAAATCCGCCTTGGAACCGGCATGGAAGGTCGCTTTTTATGATTTGCTTATTAGGGAGTAGTGTCTATATGTGTTCCCCTAAACTAGGACTCCACAATGGGTTGATTGAAGAATAACAGTAGCACAAGTGGCGGGACTAGTTTCGTATGCAGTAGTCCATGATGAGTTAGGGTACCGTAAAGTTGGTACGTGTTGGGTACCCAGAGGATGAGGTTCAGCAGGCGGTGTAGCCATGGCTTCATGAGCAACTGAAAATCGTCTTACTGGATGGAATACAGAAGCTGATTGCATGATACTAGCTGTGCACTTCCACTGCAGAGAGCATCTGTTCTTCTTTTCTTTACTCTGCAATGCCGTGTGGTGCCCGGGCAGAAAGTGATCTCTAGAACGGGCGCTTCTGTTCACTTCGTATATAGTACCTTTCAGTGTCTCCAATATTTCTGCGGTCCATATTCTGCATGGTCGACTTCTGGCTCTGTTACCGTTGTATCAGTATAACATTTCTGTCTGTGGTGCCCTGTCTGCTGCCAATCTTGTTACATGACCAAACCATTTGATTTATTATCTACCTTTAATGTTCAGTATTGGTTGTGCGCTGACTCTTCTCCTATCATCGTTCCTAAGTCGATCTTTCCTTGTTACATCTAGCATTGTACGTAAATATTTCGTTCATGAAGATATTTGGGAGTGAGAGAACAGTGCGGAGGCGCAGATAGATCATTGTGGTCTAGGGAGAATGGCGCTGCGAGGAGTTAACCAGGGGGGGGGGGGTCTGGCCGATGCCCAATACTCAGGGGGGTCAGATGGATATACAGTCAGACTGTTACTGGTACAATCAGAATTAGGACTCTTGGCTCACTGCTAAAAATAGGGACTGAGCACTTATGGGAGTGTCAAGAGTGCTGTGGTGTCGATTCTTAATTCAAGATTCAACATTCGTACAGATATTATGTAATAAATGCCTTCACTTTTTTGATCGACCCTCTCTTATAACAAGATATACTTTTTTTGTTTGTTCTCTAGCCCGAGTACATCTGACACAACAAAGCCCCAAAGTAAAATCGCCAGACGTAAGGCCAGTGATGGTGATTTTAAATACAACTGCGAATGGATTGGCTGTAATCACATCGCATCTGGTATGAATGAATTCAATCATCATGTATCCTTACATAGACGAGGATACACCCTGTGTCTGGGTAGAGATCATGAAATTGGTTCAGGTAAGGTTTTATGTTTTTGTGGCCATAGTTTTTGTGTGTGTATGCCATGATAACTTGTTTACAAGAATCCTTCCTAAGAGAATTCATTCTGTTTGCCCGCATGCACAAATGTTTAACTCTTTGAGTCCCAGGGTGTTAAACATCACAGGCCCAGGTGGTAGTTAAGAGAGTAATAAAATTGGCGCACCATGCGTTCATTGGGCTTCTAGGTAGGAACCTATGAACGTATGATGCGTTCCTTGGGACTCAAAGAGTTAATAGGTCGGCCAATGACTATACTCACTAAATATAACTTTTGTGGGTTAATTTATGTGATAAACTGGCTTTATTTTTAGAAATTACAATTTCCCATTGGCCACAGTGGAATCCTGCAACTGGGTCACATGGTCACAAATGGGTTGCGGATATACATTATTTTTTTTTTTAAATCCAGAAACCATGAGTTCTTAACCCTTTGGCTCGGTACTATGGATATCGCAAACCTTTTGCCTTGATTCCATGATAAATACCGTAAATCTGGGAGAAATGTGGCTTTTCTGCCTACCCCTGGGCGTGAACCTGGACCACAAAGAGTTTATCACCCAGTCATCATGAAGTCAGGTTTAGCCAACTAGGCTAGCGAGCCGGGCATACATTATTTTAACTTGAGGAAGATGTAACCCAATTAGTTCTATACTGCTTTCATTTATCACTGATTGCTGCATTTCATCATTGCATAATTTTTATTTGATTCAAGAACTGACATGACATCACTCGGGGCATTCCCATAAGCGCTGCGTCCCAATCTTCAGCATCCAGGGAAGAGTTCCGATACTAATGGTGCCAGTAGCATTCTGATTAAACGTCCGTCTTGCCTTTCCTCTGAGCATCGAGCATCTGCCAGAATCTCGCACTTCCCGCTGCATCAATCTCACCAGACTGGTGATCTGTCTATCTGTACACTTTCTCCCACAAGGCATTAACCACGTCTGCTTTATCATGTATCAGTATTCCACCAAGTAGTGCAGAGCCAGCCAGTCTGTCCGTCTGTTAATTTCCCAACACCCCGGTGAAAAAATCCAGACAGTGCTTAATTACTGTTATGTCCAAAAATGGATTTAAGGTTTTTTTTGTGTGTGAACTGTAAAATTGTATGTTTTTTGTTTTTTCAATTAATCTTTTTTTCTTCGGGAAAACCCGAAATTAAAAAAATAAATAGCGTCTTTAGCATTGTTTTTTTTCCCTAGGTCAAAGGGGCAAAAGGGTTGAGATTTAATGTCAAGTATCCAGTGCAATCTGCATAAATTATAAACAATAGTTTGTGTGTGTGTGTGTGTGTGTGTGCGCCTCTGACAGAAAAAAAAATTGATCTGCTCTTGCTGAGGTTTGAACCCAGATCCCCCATACAAGTGCCTAGTGCTCTAACAAGTCAGCTTGCCATCTCTTTACAAACACTTTGATTAAAAAAATAAACAGCTGTGCAGTGCTGAAATACTTGACAATGTTTTTATTCAGATAATTGCATTTCCAATTTCATAGCGAATGGGTCACGCCATATTTGCTGTGTTCCTCTGACAATGAAAACCACACTGGATGTCAGTCATTTCTTTTGAGAAAAAAGTTTGCAGTCTTAGCAAATCCATCAGCATACACACACACATTAAATACATTAGGAAGAAGTCGGAAATGCTACCACAAACAGTCCAACACTCGAAATGCAATTCATCATCAATGGAAGCAGTAATTACGGCAGATCCGTAGTTGCACATGCCAATAATTGCATAAGGCACCACGTTCTCAGTTAACAAGCCACTCATCATATTCAGAATGTGCAGTTTACAACACAGACCACATTGGGGGCAGTCAACAAAGCATTCCAAATGAAATCCACAGCTCAGGTGTCGTGCCATGCATTCAGCTGAGTAGCTGTGTGGCGAAGGAAAATGTCACAGCTAAAAACAGTAAACCGGCCTATCTACTACAGTGACAGGAAGCCATTACAGTTTTTAAAATGGTTGATGATGTTCATGCCCTGGTACTATCTGCCACACTAAAATGTTACAACGGGTATAGAGCGAGTGGAAGACCTCGGAAAATATAGTCATGGCATTAAGAACAGCCTTACAGAAATGAACATCAGTCTTAATAGTGCTCTTGACAGAGCTCATCAACGAACATTACATCTCCCCCCGACACTTCAATTAGGTACAAAGTGGAAGAGAAGAAGAAGAAGAAGAAGATGATGTTCATTACCCTATTGTTACACTTGTTCTCCCATTAGCTGAATTCCGGTTCTACTGCCAGTGGCAGGATTGTAATGCCCAGATTGAGGGACAGGTTGACGATTTCTCCCGGCACGTCTTCTACCACACATTTCATCAGTACCTCAAGTATCTGGGTCAGCATGTTCAAACTGTGGAGAAGTTGGACAAGTGTCTCCTGGACACTGCGTCTCGTAACATCATCCCAGAGTTGCCAGAAAAGCTCATGTGTCGCTGGCATGACTGTGGAGTAAGTTGTGTTATTTTGACAGTTTATTCATTTTTATTTATTTTATTTGGGTTGTTTATTTGTAACTCTCCTCATGTGGGTTCCGGGGTCCCATCATGGTGGAAACAAAGAAGAAACCCATAGCACCCCTAACAAGCATGGCGTAAACGGGGACTAATAGGGGTATTTCCCATGTGGGTTCCGGGACATTGGGGAGAGGGGGAGGGGGTGGGTTAACAAGAAAGGACCCACTGCCTGCCTAAGTATGTTGAAAGAGTCGACTAATTAGGGGTGTGTCCTTTGAAGTCAGAGTGCATCTGCCTGACAGGCACTGAACCAACAACCTGCATAAAAATAAGCCAGATGGGTAAAACGTTAATACATGCAAAACTCAAAGTTCTTGACAAGACCAAAGTCCAGAAGCGGACAAACAACCGGAACTTTTTGCCCAAGTTTACAGCCAGTGAAAGTTAAGCAGAAGAAGACGAGTTTTTATTTGTAGAATTTTACTCATTCTTTTTACAAGGTCCGACAATTGGGTAATGAGACTGATTTTATTATGGCCAAGAAAAAAATGTCATTTATGAAGCAAAGCATGGAATGTAAAGAAGCAACATTCATCTATGATCTAGCAACTTTTCATAGCTGCTCGATAAGCAGACAACAGACGACCCATTCTTAGTTCAGTTGTTCCTTAGAGGTCATCCTACAGCAACTTTGTCTGTCTTTCTAGGCCAATGCTGAGAGTGCTTTTCACCTTTGTTTCTTCCTTCCGTAATTTATAAGTATATTAGCCTACAATAGTTCCTGTACTAGCTTGGCACACACCCACGTCTTTGTTTTCGACTCTTGAGTCAATGTCCTCAGGGCTGCTATATTACACTTTGTAGCGACCTTCTTATTCTCGAGCGACTCTATACCTTCTTATTCCTCTGTGTGTTTCTTTCCTTCTATTTCCTTCTTGTAATATTCGTGACTGTAATCAGTTCTGTCACAATAAGAGGCAATCCTTTGGCAGTTGGAAATCAAAAAGAGTAGCCTGATGGCGCTGCCGAAATTTGGAGTTAAAAATCTACCCAAAAATATTTCAGGATCCTCACCAGAGCTACAGAGCCTGTGCGCTGTGCTGAGCTTCTTCAGACTCAGACTTGAGTTAGAAGAAGAACGGAGCACTAATGGGTTACTACCCGTGTGCCATGATGTTGATCCATTGTTCAAACTTCAGTTGTAATGAATTATATTGGTTTTCAAAAGAGTATTCATCCTTTGGTCTCTAGGCGGTCTATGAGAACCCATACATTTTCTACTCCCATGCGAGTCAACATTTTGAGGACTATCCTAAAGGCAACGATCCAGGGGTGGTAGTCAGGTGCAAGTGGGAAGGTAAGCTGTGGACTTTATAGTTATTTGGAGCCTCTGTAATGTTTAAAAGTGTGGCTTAGAGGTTAGTGAAATTGTTTCACCATCGAGTCAACACACCAGGGTTGGTTACTGTTTGGGATAGTTTAATGAAAAAAGGGGTACTTGTGTTTTGCAGGTAGAGGTCAGAGAGTCACGCTGTTGAGAAGTTTGCAAACCTACCACTTGACCCATGCACCCATAAAAATAATTTTTGAAATTGATCTTTTTCAAAATTTCGTTTTAAAAAAACGCTTTGTTTTAATTCTGTGAAGCTCTACCCTAAAAAACTAGAGGAAGAGAAGAAGACACAGAAAAGGGAATTAATCACTGAATTTAAATATATAGCCAAGAATTAACGGCTTTCGCTCTCTTTGACTTACTTTTACTTTATATTTAAACATAAGACTGTCAAGAATCTTCTCATGCTGTTTTTCTCTACTTTCCTTTCCACAAATCCTGTTTCCCTCTTTTCAAAATAGGGCTTAAACCCAGAGCTGCCAGTAAGAGTTTTGCCAAAATCCAAGTTAATGTTTCCCTTGAACCACCCCCTCCCCCATTCCACATAAAAAATTTAATAGGGGGGGGGGGGGGGAGAGAACCACATCTTGGGTTCTGGCAAAACACCCCCTGACAGCCCTGGGCCGTCTCCTTCTGATATTTGTGATGCTAGGCCCTATAGATCAGTTATAACAACTGACCTCAGATTCGAACACAAAACCTTTGGGATGGTATCCAGACTCCAAGTAACCTCACTGCCATGGCTCGTGATTGCCACTTCCATTGACAGTAAACTGCATTTCTATTGCCGGACTCTAGCAGCTGCCTTATGCATTGAATGTGCGTGTTTGCTATTGGTTTTCTTGAGATTGCAGTTTGTGTCAAGGGACAGCGATGGACATTGTGTGTGATTTTTTTACAGCACAGGAATGGAGTGACCCATCTGGTATTAAGTTGGAATTGCGATTACTTAATTGATTCTATGAGTGCTGTGAGACTAAAAGAATGCTGCTCCCTCTGAGACCAGACAAGTGGAACACCTTGTACGGAGGAAAAGAACATCTTGTGAAAACATGCAAATTCCACTACATGGCATTGGGCCAAAGGGCGAAAGCACATACGCCGCTGGATCAATAGCTACAACAACCAGTATGAGTGCTGGTTCTTTTGTACCACTACGTGGGGTTCTACATCACTGACTGCTTCAGGGATCCAGAATTGCTAGTTTGAACCATGTCAGGAACAAATTCGACCAAGATTTTGCTAAGTAGAATTTTTATCAATGTAAAAACTGGAAAATCTTTCTAAAATGAGGGATCCAATAGTGTAGTCATTCTAACATTTTTAAAAATCCAAACAAGAATGAGAATGAGTCAGCTGAACAAAACCACAACCAGCGATGGAATGATCCTTGTGGATAGGAAGCCTTTATCAGCATATGATACAGCAGGAGAATGATACAGTTACAAGCCAGAAGACATAAAACCATGAATCTTTATGGTGAGGACAGTCACAAAATCTCTCTCCGTCCTAGAACAGTAGAGACTCTGTAACCTGTCTCACAGGGGTGAGATGCTGGATATTTACTCAGAGGAGAAGGATTGGTAGTTAGGCAGGTGGGGATTCTACTACCTTCTGCTCCAAGGAAAAGCGAGTCAGGGTATTCTTTGACTTTTCAGGCTGCTCTGCTGTTACAAAGTCTGCCCACAAGTTGAAAGAGCACATTCGCTCACACACCCAGGCCAAAGTCATTGCTTGCCCAACATGTGGTAGCCTGTTTGCCAGCAACACACGCTTCATTGACCACCTCAAACGGCAGAATCAGGAGCCAGGTGAGTGCTGTGAGCTGTGCGAGCTGGTGTAGAAGGGTGTCCTGTGTGAGGGAACTGTTTGTGAGCTAGTGCAGAAGGGTGTCCTGTGTGTAGGAGCTGTTTGTGAGCTGGTGAAGAAGGGTGTCCTGTGTGTAGGAACTGTTTGTGAGCTGGTGCAGAAGAGTGTACTGTGTGAGGGAACTGTTTGTGAGTTGGTGCAGAAATAAATAAGGGTTGTCTTATATGGAGGGGGGGTGGAGGGTTGCGTCTTATACCTAGAAAAACATTGTACAGTGGTACCTTAGGTCATGCACGTCTCTTGCTATGAACATAGAATCTACTCACGAAAGATATTTCTGAACAAATTAATTTTGGCTCGGCCAGCCACCAGTGCCTCAATGCAGAAACATGCATACATAGCTTTTTTCCCCATGTTTTCGGCTCGCAAATAGCATCCATTTAACCTTTTTTGTTGTTGCGTTGCTCTAGATGCAGTTTTGTTGTCGTTGCTTTTTTGTATTTGATCCTCGTGATGGCTCTAAAGAAAGTGAAAAAGGTTGGTGCTGGTGGTGTAAAGAAACAGACTTTACTTTTGCACAGTGATTTAGTGGCGAAACACAAGGGATGCTAGCGTTTGATGATTTTAAAACAAGTAGAGACTGGTTCGATATATTTCATCAGTCAACTATACGTAGTTCATAGTGTTGTTAGGCCTGTAGAGGCAGATAGTTGGAACAAAACAAAACAAACAAACCAGAAACAAAAAATCAGTAGACGCCTATGTGCAGGGATTTTAAAAATTGTATCAACTCCGAAGTTTACATACTGCATTAAAAAAAAAAAGTTCAACAAGAACAATTATTTTCTGGGGCAGGCGAATGGATTAATTAAAGTTGCACTAGTTTCAATGGGAACAGACTGTTTCAGGCCGAACATTTTGAGTCGTGAGCGCAGTCAAAGGGTGAATCAAGTTCATGACCTGAGGTACCACTGTCTTTGTGCAAACTAAAACAACAACACACTAATGTTATTACATTGTTTTATTTGGTAACATCATAACATAACTGAAATACAAACTAGCATCACATATTATGATCTTCTGTGAAAATCTCAGAGTGGCTTAACCTTTTTCTTGGCATTAACTGGTCGTAATCTGTGGCAGGAAGTAGTGATTGTTCATCCATTTCTGATTTTTGGTCTTGTTCCACGACTTGAGTGTTGCGTGTACAGCCTTTTTACAGATCTGTTTATGTGTTTGGTCGGCATCTGTGGCTAAGGCGGTGGGAAAGTGCTTCATAATGCTGGGTTCGATCCCAGCTGTGGACCATTTGTTTTGCATTGGTTTCGACAGTGGTGCCAAGAGCTGACCATTTAGAAGCAGTGACAGACTATTGAACGTAAAATTTGCCTGGAAACACCAAAAATAATACCAGGGTTGGTTCTGCAATGTCCTGCAAAGAATTTTGCAGACTGTTGGTTCCTTGCCTCTTAGGCAGATGCACTTCAAAGGAAACATTGATTCTATCTATGTTGACCAGGCTTCCAGTTGGGGACTTGCTTCTAGGATGACCGCAGAAAGGTGTAGATAGGTCATGACCAGTTAGTTTCCCTGGTTCTGGTTCATGCACCAGCATATGGGATTCTGCGCCTCTGCATCTCGACTGACTTAACTGGCACCCGAAGAATTTGCTAAAGATGCCTATACCGTTTGTACTCACATTGAAAAAGCGTGGATTTGTAACCTTCAAAGCGGCAGCATTTACAATGTTACATGTTCTGGTCAGATTTCTGTAGTGTGCTGAATCAAAATGTTAACTTTATGAAAACAAACAATGGAGATGTTAGATTAGTAGCTGAACGCACACAGTGCATTGATTTTGACAGAAATAGTTAAACAGTCAGACAGACCATTTCATTTGGCCTGGAGAGAATGAGGCACCTGTGTGTAACCAGTGTCTGGCCAGCTCACTACACTCAGAGGAAAGGCAAGTCAGTCATAATACCAGATTATGACTGGTACCATCGGTATGGGAACTCAGCACTGGCTGCTGAAGATGAGGACGGAACATATATTGAAATGCTCTGCGTGCTGTGATGTTAATTCTTAAGCCAACTTAACCAGTTAATTTGTTATATTTTTCTTTCAATATGTCTTCTTGATGTGACCACTCTTTTGTTCAAAATTGATCACGTGTGTCTGTTATGTTAGCGGCTACGTTGAATTTATATAGGTCTTTGGAATATCAAAATTCTGTAGAATGCTTGATACGACCCTTTTCATGCTAGTGGAGAATTGGCCATATGACATCGGGCTCATGTTTTTAGTGACCAGTGGGCACTGTGTTTGATGGGTTCGCTGTCGCTTCTGTTGCCTTTACTTCCCATGATATGAGGCGGGGAAAGTGGGCGAGGTCAGTTTACAATTCTAGTTAATAAAATGCATTGTTTCGTTCAACATTTGGTTCATAGTAACATTGTTTCTTAGAAGAAGAAAAAATGTGTTAACACTTTTTTTTTAAAAAAATATAAACAGGCATACATATAGATAGACAAGCAGACACAAATACAGATATATAGGCGCATATAATTTTAATTCATAAAACAGTTTGATTTTGATAAAGCATTAATATATTATTTCATAGAAATTTTTATTAAATGCATGAGAACATTCTAGTTAACAGAATGTAATTTCACAGAGAACATTGATTCAGAGGTTACATTGTTCCATAGAACATTTCTGTTTCACAGAATACATTAATTGAAAAATACATTACTCCATGGAACATTCTTGTAAACAGAATGCACTGTTTTACAGAATACATTCATTCAAAGATTCATGACTACACAGCACACTCTGATTACTCTATAGAACAATCTCGTTACTCTGTAGAACAGTCTCATTACTCTATAGAGCAATTCGTTACACTCTAGACCAGTTCGTTACTCTGTAGAACAATCTTATTACTCTGTAGAACAGTTTTGTTATAGACCAATTTGTTACTCTATAGAACAATCATATTACTCTAAAAAATAATTTTTTTTTTACTGTATCTTATTATTGTGTTGATAATCTCATTACTCTATAAGACACTATCATTACTGTATAGAAAAAATTCATGACTCTATAGAACAATTTAAATACTCTATAGAACAATATAATTACTCTATTGAACAAATTCATTACTCTGTAGAACAATTTTATTACTCTGTAGAACAATCTAATCACTCTATATAACGATCTCCTTCATAAAATACCAATATGATCCATGAATTGAGCCGGAGAGACTACATTATGCTGCAGATATAAAACACTTTAGTTCATGGCACCTAAATTGAAATTAAAGCAAAAGACCCTTGTCACACTATCAGGCATATGGTGCTTAACTCATATTTGTATATGCCAGTTGGCACTCGGTGGGTGATGTCGTTCGTATTATGCCTCAGTTCAAACTATTTCCCTGACGCCGCAAGGCATTCCAGGAGTAGAGAACAGAAGAACACAAAACTATTTATTAAAAAAATACATGTGACTGGTCTCACCAGTGATGTATTACAAAACACACGCATCTCACACACAGTATAAACAAAAGCGAACTTAATAAAAGCTTATAAAAAAAAATACATGTGACTGGTCTCACCAGTGATGTATTACAAAACACACGCATCTCACACACAGTATAAACAAAAGCGAACTTAATAAAAGCTTATTAAAAAAAATACATGTTTTTAGAAGGGTTGAGAATCAGACAGGCATCTGACATTCTTTCTGTTATCTCAACAGTCTTTTTTTGAGCACGCTAAGCTACAATGCTCTTTACATTGTAATCACCATCTTCATCCTTTTCATAGCAATTTTTCCATCCCATTCTGTCGTGTGCAATTGTTTCAGAATTGATCGAACCATCTTCATCCTTTTCACAGCATATTTTTCCATCCCATTCTGTCGTGTGCAGTTGTTTCAGTATTGATCAAACCATCTTCATCCTTTTGGTGCCAGGTTGTAGCCAGTGTTGTGTTTTTCTGTATATGTTTTGCGCTTCTTGGGTGGTGGGTTTGTTCATCAATTTGAATGTTTGAGCTACACTGTTTATCCTTCTCTTTCTTGGTCTTTCTCTTCCCTTCTTCCCAGATGTTCTGCTAAAAAAAAAAAAGTCTCATATGCGGTTTGGTCTGCCTTGTTTCCTTTCATGCATATACATTACTAGAGCTGTATCCCTCTTTGGTTCGAGCTGTATCTTCAGGATGTCTTAGAATTCAATATGTTTTTGTCATTGGCAAGAGCTTGGATCGGAAAATGGTAGTAGCTAGAGTAGTAAGGCATAATAAGGTCCCATAGCCATGACGGCAAGTGAAGGTAAAGGAATGGCAGCGACCGAGCCATCAAGCCTCTGTAGTAGAAGGGCTTTGGGTCTGTGGCCAGCAGTGCGTCGGTTATACAGTTGATGATGGATGAGAAGTCAGCTTGAAGGTAGTCTTTGTAATCTGTGGACACAAAAAAATAATGTGTGCTGCAACTGTATGGATAAAATGGTATTGATTCTTCTTCTTCTTCTGCCTTTCTATCCCCCAATGGAGCACAGGCCCTCAGCCAACTCACGCCAAGTCGTTCAATCCTTCGCCATTGCATGGAGCTCTCCCCATGTCCTCCCCATCTTTCTAACTTCATTCTCCAGCTCTCTTCTATATGTGTTTTTTTGGCCTTCCTTTTTTCCTATGTCTCTGTGGGTTCCAATGCAAAGACATTCTAGTTATGCTGTTCTCCTGTTTTCTCAGTGTGTGTCCTATCCAACGCCAGCGTCTTTTCCTCACCTCTTGGTCCACTGGAGCCTGTTTAGTTCTCTCCCATTAGTTATTCTATCATACCATTTAATTCCCTCTATTCTGCGCAGGCAGAATAAAGGAAGAGTAAAAAAGATTTGAGAAATGTCTGGGCAACCACTAGTATCTATCAACAGTTATAAGACAGAGAGGATGGGGCTTTGTTGGACACATTCTAAGAAGAGACCAACAGAGGATCACCAAAAAAGTACTGATCATCATCATCATCATCATTTGAATTAGCCAAGTTCAGCCGCTACCTAGGGAGCTAACCTCTCCTAGATAACATTAGTTATAATTGTGGCTCCTGTTTATGCTCTTATTTCATTGTGTATTTCTTAGTGTTGTAGCCCTCCCATGTCGGCAGAGCTAGGTTATCTGCGTGTTGTTTGTAAGGCCGTCAACTTAGTGCTGAATGGTTAGTTTAGTGCTCTTTATGTTGCCGGAATATATGATCTCTGCCACTGGTTGCTGTTCTCCGTTTCATTTTCATAATGTATCTGCTGTTGTGTTCGCTTTGTTGAAATCAGTGATTTGTTCCATTGTGTTCCAATTCTTATTCCAGTTCTTTTTAAGAAAGAAAAAAAAACTCAACCTGGTTCAACCGGCTGCTAGCTAGCCGAAGCTGCCAACAGTCTCCGGCTATATTTGCGGTCTTGTTTATTTGCACCATTTTCGTGGCAAAAGTTCTGGTATTTGCGCCGTCTCTGGGCTTAATATTTCTTTCCTCCAAGTCAGACTGCACATTCCCTATCCTGTTGTCAACTGTGTCCTACTTGCCCTTTCATTTCTGATGTTTCCTCCTTGGTTTCAGCTCCTTATGATTTGGCCAGGCGTATTTTGTAGGAGAGCAAGCTTCTCAACATAACGTCATTTGGACCACCATCGTGTGATATGTCAGTGATTTAATTAGAAGAATTGAAGAATTGAGAAAACGAAGATGTCCAAGAGAAACGATAAGGCGGATGTGGATGAGAGAAGCCAAAGGTGCTGGACTGGGTGCCATTCATGATATCGAAGTGATTGCATAGGACAAAAATAAATTGAGAAATAGATTGGGAACCCTGTTTAGCATATCATGGCACAACAGGGTATTGAATGGATGAATTGTCTGGACACTGAACCCCCCCCCCCCCCCCCCCCCCCACCCTCCAAAAAAAGACAATTAATCGTACACCTATTTGAACAGAAAAATGTATATAGGGGTGAAGCGGGGGCTGAGAGATATTAAAATGTGAATGCAAAAGGCATGATGAGTTTCCATAACTCTAGGAAATTTGTGGAGGTCAAAAGAAATTAAAACTAATATTAAACTTCAAATGTTTAATTCTAATGTCAAATCAGTAGTGTTGTATGGAGCGGAAACATGGGGAACAAATGAAACAGTTGCAAAAAAATTACAAATATTCATTAACTGGTGCCTGCTCAGAGTACTGGGAATTAAATGGTATGATAGAATCACTAATGTAGAGCTTTGGAAGAGAACTGAACAATTTCCAAAGGACCAAGAGGGGAAGCGAAGACGCTGGCATTGAATAGGACACAAATTGAGAAAAGCTGAGAACAGGGTAACTAGAATGTCCTTGCATGCAGCCCGCAGGGGCATAGAAATAAAGGCAGAATAAAAACACATGGCGAAGGGAGATAGAGAGTGAAGTTGAACAGATGGGGAGGACATGGGATGAACTACATGTATTAGTGAAAGATAGAATGACTAGGCATATGTTTGTTGACGGCCTATGCTTCATTGGGGGAGGTTTGGACAACGGATCAACATCATGGCACACAGGTAGTAACCCATAAGTGCTCCGATCTTCTGCCAACTCAAGTCTGAGTCCAAAGAAGCTCAGCACAGTGCACAGGCTCTGTAGCACCGGCAAGAATCCTGAAACACTTTGGGTAAATTATCAACTCTAAATTTTGTCCGGGCAGCGCCGTAAGGCTACTCTTTTCGATTTCCAACTGCCAAGAGATTTTTTTACGTGCGCAGCAATGCACACGGGCATCCGATCTCACTGACTAGAAGTCATCAGAGTCCAGGTGAAAAAATCCCAGCCCTTATCGGGGATTGAACCCGGAACCTCTAGCACTCGAGGCGGGCACCATGCCTTGAGGCCACGCAGCCCCGAAAGGGGGCATAGAACGAAGAAGAAGAAGAAAGGATCCTTTCCACTGGTCCACTCGGATATTTGATGCTAGAAACTATTCATATGTTGACTGCCTTTATTTAACAGAACATGTCCTTGAACCCACTTTAGGCGGGGCCAGACCCCGGAACCAAGGTCAAATTTTAAAAACAAATCAAGCAGTGCAGATTTGAGCCCTAGACATTTGGATCAGCTAGCCAGCATCTATCCACTAGCCTATCTTGGCTCCCAAATTGAACCCGGGTCTCTGTTATACTTGAAACAAGTTAAATTTATAGCTAACTTAGTAGGGATCAGTGTTGAACAAACTTTCATCTAAACAATATTATTACTCTGAATGTTATTCTGTCTCACCTGTTATTGTTTGTTTTTTTAATTTGGTTACTTATTGTTTTTATTAGTATTTCTAACTGTTATCACCATTGGCATTTTTTCACTATTATTTTTACTACTACCATGATTGCTACTCCTAGGGGAAGCGTGGTCTCGAGGCATGTGTCCGCCTTGAGTGCTAGAGGTTCCAGTTTCAATCTATTACTTTAATTTGATCTTTAGTATTATATTAACTATTTTTGTTCCTTTATTTATTTATTTATTTATTTGAGTCCTTCAGCATCATCTTTTTTTCTTGCTGTATTTTAAAGTTATTCAAATACTTTCCTATCTGTTCTATTTGTGTATTTTTTTCCTTTCCACCTTTGTTAAGCATTTGAGTCTGTGTCCTAATATTCTTAATACAGTGGAACCTCGCTTAACGAGCATAATTCGTTCCAGAATCATACTCGTTAAATGAAACACTCGTTATGTGAAGCCATTTTTCTCATATAAATTAATGTAAAATACGATAATGCGTTCCAAAAATATTTAAAAAAATGCTATGTATAAGTTATACTATAACATTTATTTAAAGAAAATTACATACATATTTAATGAGAGTGAATCATCTACATCTTTTCTTCAAACGCGGAGCGAACCCACATGGAATGCAAATTCGATTTGCAGATAAAAGTCGAAATAATTATGATACATGGCTAATTATTTTTTACTAGAAAGATGTCCAGAGACGTTTGTTTTTGTCGACGTTTAAAATTTGGCGAAAATGCGACACAGCATGATCATTAAATTTGCAGCGTGCATAGCCACTTCCTTATTAGGGTGATGCTTCTTAATGTGAGAAGCAAAAGTTTCCCATGCTTTCATCATTTTTCTTATTTCGCCAGAAGATTGTTGCTTTTCTGTTACGTTCTCCTCCTCCTCTGACAAACTTTCCTCCAAAACGTCTTGCTGCGAAACACAATGCAACTTCATAAGCTCTTCGATGGCCAGCTCTTGGCTGTGCTCTTCGATATCACTGTTATCCACCTACAATCCCATGATAGTGGCCAAAGACACAATCTCGTTGACTACAGGTTCCACAGGTACTGTCTCGAACCCCTCAAAGTCACAAATCAACAATACTCTCCGGCCAAAGCTTCCTCCAAGGTAACCCCTTCCCCCGCCTTGTCAGTCATCTTGAGGCAGGCAACGATGTGGAAGTGATTTTTCAAAAACTCTTTGAGAGTGAGGTTGGTCCCTTCAGTGCTTTAGTGTAGAGCTTCTTAAAGTTAGAAATAACTTGCTGGAATAACGGAGTGGTGTTGGGAGGCAGAAACTGGATCTTGATTAACTTAAATTCATCAGGGAGGTCATTTTGTAGGCCTGGAGGATTCATGTACATATATCACAATATAACACAAGTTTGAGAAAATGTGTGATCACAAGCGACAATGCTACTGGAGCGAGTGCTAAACACTGATGTAACATACGCAAAATCCAGGACTTCCCCTCTCCTCGCCACTCGTTATGCGAAATGTTGCTTGTTAAGCAATTCATTCTTTTACAATTTGTTTTGCTTGTTATGCGAATTACTCGTTATGAGAGGTGCTTGTTAAGCGAGGTTCTACTGTATTAGCTTGACTGTTTTCGCCCCTTGTTTTTTTATCACCGAGAGTGAAAGTCAAGATGGGGAGCAGCATGATCACCAAACCAGTCGGCAAGGCACTTGATAATGATGGTGATGATAAAAACTTGCCAGATTTCACTTACTCTGTTTCTTGTTCATGGGCGTAAAACAAGCCTTGCCATAGTAATCTCGGACTTCTTGCGTCGCCTGCTGCCACCACTTGTTGCCGACTGCCTCTCGGTCGTACACCAGAATACCTGGGGATTTAGAATTTAGTCAAGAGATATCATTATCAGCAGTAATAATTCAAATATTGAAATTCCATGGTGAAGTGGCTAGATGCTTGCCTCGGGCCTGAAGGTTGTAGGTTCATATCCTTATCAAACCATCTTTTTAAAAAACCCTTAATGGAGCATATGCTCTCATACAATTCAAACAGAGGTAAATATCACATTTCCGGCTTGTCTATCATGCCCTAGTTATGAGTCGTGTAGTTAGTGTTGTTGACTGTTTTTGTACCTACACAAATGTTTTTGCAGCCAGGATATGAATACATTAACTTAAAATAGCATTTAAGGGACTTTTTTTTATGGAGCCAGCTTTTTTTTTAAAAACCAGGCTGACATTAGATTTTTGTGTGTGTGAGCCTCAGTGATATAGGTCGCGGGGTCGCAGCACAAGTCTCCCAAAATATATATATATATGTATATTTATGTGTGTGTGTGTGTTTTAATGCCCTGGGAAATTAATTCTTTTTAATGCTTCGCTCTCTTTTTCTTCTTCTTCTTTTTCAGCATTCTGAGCCCTTGAGGTTCACTGATGCAGATATCACCCGCCTCCATTCATCTCTCTGGTTGGCCTTCTCTTTCCAGTTGGTGACCTCAAGTGTTTGCAGGTCTGTCTGGACATTATCTCTCCATCATCTTCTTGGTCTGCCTCATGGTCTACGACTATTCATCCTCCTGTGTATACAGTTTTTACTTTTCTGTCATCTGACATTCATTCATGATGCCAGTGATCAGTGGTGATTTAAACAGATTATGAATTTTGTTGTTGCTTCTCACTCTCCATTCCCTGCTGTTTGCATCTTTGATGGGTCCAAAGATTTTTTTGTAAGACTCTGTTTTCGAAAACTGTAATAAGGCTTCATCTCTTTTGGTTGTGCTCCAAGTTTCAGAGCTACATAAAATGACTGGTCTTATTAGCGCCCTATTAGTGTTTCTTAATTACTCCCTATAAATATCTTTATATATTTTGAGAAAAGATTGAAATATGTACATCAATACATTTCTAATCAATTTATTAGTGACCTTTGTAAATGTATTGTTTTTTTTTGGGTAAACAATTTGTTTCTGGAATTCCGTTGGAGTCAAGACCCACTTTCTTTTTTTTTTAGTGCTCCCACGGCGAGAGAGTTAAAGACAGCCACTGGTCTTGGTGTGTCCTTCTATCTTTTTACTTCCTTCTGCGAGTGTTGATCAATACGTTGTCTGTCTGTTTATAACACATAATGTTGCTACAGCCTTAAGAGTTCCCTATCTGTTTAAAATAGAGCTGTACCGAACATTCGCTTCGTATTCGTTTTGGGGCCGAATAGTTCACATACTAACTATTCGGAATTCGGCTAAATACTTGCGGTCGGGCGGAGTATGAATAGTGGTTACCTTACACCAGCTTCTGCATACACTGCCTTAGTGCTGACAATATTAAATGATTGATTTTGTTGAAAGCTTATGCAGCTTTCATGCATTAACTAAACTGTCGGTGACAATTTCCAAGTTTAGTTGCTTATTAAAATACTTAGAATACTTTTATTCTTAGTTATTAGTTACAACAGACTAATGTAGGATGCAAAACATTAAATGTTTACTATTCTGTACTACATTTTGTGAAGTAAATGTTCAGCGTACATGTGACATTATCAGTGTTTTGTTTTTAGATTTATTTTATACACTATACACTATTCATATTCGGCGGATAATTGGTTCCGTTATTCGTATTCGACCAAATTTTGATTATCACCTATACGATACAGCTCTAGTTTAAACACAGCCGTTATATTTAATCGTCATACGAAAGAAAGAAGAATGTGTTACATTAGGAGTCCTACCTGTTTTGAAGCCACTGGGGATGATCGTGGAGACACTGATGCCCATAGGCTTAAGTTCGTGTCTCCATGTCTCACTCAGCAAGGCAACTGCTCCTTTGGAAGCACCGTAGATTCCCAGCAAGGCAGATGGAGCTAAGCCTGCAACATGCAATAGCAATTACTTGCATTCTTCTTCATTCTACCAACAATTTTCGGTTGCCGCTTACATAAGGGCATCCCACCTACTTTGTGTCTACTTTAGTTTAGTTTAGTCAACGGATCAACATTATGGCACAAGAGTAGTAACTCATCAGTGCTCCGTTCAAATTCTAACTCAAGCCTGAGTCAAAAGTGTCTCAGCGCAGTGCACGAACTCCGTTGCACCGGCGAGGATCCTGAAATACTTTAGGTAGATTTTTTACTCCAAATTTTTCCCAGGCAGCGATGCTAGGCTATTTTTTTCGATTTTCAAACGCAAAAAGATTTTTTTTTAATGTGTGCAACAATACACACAGACATCCGATCTTACTTACTGCCCAGAGACCAGGGGAAATTACTAGAAGTCAAGCAAAAAATCCCAGCCTTCACCGGGGTTTGAACCTGGAACCTCCAGCACTCGATGCAGATGCCATACCTCGAGACCACGCAGCCCTGACACTTTTGTGTCATAGTGCGGGAGCTCTCTGAGCCTGAGAATTTAGTACTGCATTGCTAGTGCTGTCGCCACGGGCTGTCAGGTTAGGATTTTATTGTTTGAGAGCTCAGCGTTCTTAAAAATTTGTTCTGGCGCTCCTCTTTATATTCTCCAACTGTAAAGTTTGGGTATATAGGGCTGGTTGTTCGTCCATCTCTGGACTTTGCCCTTGTTCCAGTACTTGTATTCTGTGTGAACATCCGTTTTAGAGTTCTGGTGTATTTTTGTGCAGACTGTTTGTTTCTTGCCTGTCAGTTAGGTGTACTCCGTCTTTGAAGGATTCGGTGATCATCCGGCGCCTATTTTAATAGGGTGATTTATGAAACAGGTTGACTGTCGCTAACATGGGATCTTAGTGAAAGTGTAGTCACAAAATATGGGCTCTTATTGCTTTACAACCTTAATTAAGTATATGCTTCCGAATTTAAAGCCTATAGTTGTATAACCCAGGCCTTATGGTCCAAGGTTTATGATGGAGGACGTATAACGTGGCTGTTATTGCACTTGTATTTTTATGGGGCTTGGCTGACCTAACAAATTAACTGACTGGGGGGGGGGGGGGGGGGGGGGGTTGATCTGGCCTAAGCTGTGCTTGTTTCTGCATCACTGTCCTTCTTCTTTTTCTTTTTCTTCTTCTTCTTGTTCTTCTTCTTCTTCTTCTTCTTCTTCTTCTCCTCTTTCTTATTTTCTTTGTCTTGTGTGATTGGTTTACAAATGCAGCATGGATCCTAAATCTGTAGTCTTCAAATTGTCCTATCCTGTTATGTCACATGCAAGCTACCCCATGTCTCCTCCCCCCCCCCCCCCCCCCAGTTGTTTGTCTCCAATTCCCTCTGTCAGATTTCATCTGCCTTTATTTCTTTCACTGTGTGGTTCCAGGAAAGGGACATTTTAAAGGGAGCCTTCTCCACACCTTTAGATGTACTGGGCATATAGGGCAAGACCTATATTTAACAGAGCAATTGACATTTGGTGGATGATGTGGTCAGCATCACGTGGACCACCTTTACTTTCCAGGACTTTACCTGCAACCAATTTAAGTCTGGTCGATCTGGGAGCTTAGTTGCTTTCAAGTATTGTTGAATTTGTACTTCAGCTATAAAGGTTTTACTTATATGCTTTATTTTTTTTTTATGGTGACTGTAGTATGCACCTGATGAGATACAGCGAAATATGCCAGGCAATAAATTGTGCAATCTGTGTCTTCTTTGTTAAAAAAAAAACGTTCTACATCCGCAGGGGTGAAGTAAATATGAATCCACTAGATAAGTGGTTCTCAACCTGTGTGTTGCTACCTTATTTTGGTTAGAACGCCCCTTTCACAGGGATTGCCTAAGACCGTCGTGAAACATTTATTCATTGAAGTTATAGAGTAGTAACGAAAGTAATTGTCTGTTTGGGGGTCGCTACAACATGAGGAGATGTATTAAAGGGTCCCGGCATTAGGAATGTTGAGAACCACTGGTCTAGATCTTCTTTAACATTCTGAGCCTTGAGGTTTATGACTGCAGATCACCTGTCTGCATTCATCTCTGTGATTGACCTTCTCTGTAATTGACCATCTCTGTGATCAACCTTCTCTGTAATTGACCTTCTCTGTGTGATCGACCTTCTCTGTGATCGACCTTCTCTGTGATCGACCTTCTCTGTGATCGACCTTCTCTGCGATCGACCTTCTCTGTGATCGACCTTCTCTGTGATCGACCTTCTCTGTGATTGACCTTCTCTGTGATCGACCTTCTCTGTGATTGGCCTTCTCTGTGATCGACCTTCTCTGTGATTGACCTTCTATTTCCAGTTGGTGACTTCCATGTCTTTGTAGTCTGTCTGTATATTATCTTCCCCCATCTCCTCCTCATCCTCTTCCCTCTTCTTTTTAGTCTGCCTTGTGGCCTCAGCCAAGTCCGTCAGTATCTTCTTCACTTCCTTGTGTACCGCCTCTGGTGTCTGCTTCCTTATTTTTCTGGCTACTCCAACTGTAGACAAGTTTTGCCATTGTAGAGTTTCTGTGATGTTATCTTTCCATCTTGTTCTTGATCAGCCTTGTGCTCTATGTCCTTCTCTTCTTTTCCTGTATGCCCTATATGGTATGGCATTACAAGGCATTCTGTATAAGAGGGCAGACCATTCTATTTGCTGTCTTTGTATGTAATTTAGAATTAGTTCTGTTCCAGCTTTTTATGAATTTGTTTATAGGTTGAACATGGTGTCTGGGATTTGTCTGCTGTCCAGATTGGCATTTTGCAATCTTAGGGTTTCAAACCTTAAGTAGCAGTCTTGGGAATGAGTAGGGGAACGGATATAGCAGCGGTTCTCAACATATGGGTCGCGACCGTTTTGGGGGGTCAAACGAGCCTTTCACAGGGGTCACCTAAGACCATCGGAAAACACATACTCACTGAAGTTATGAAGTGACAACGAAAATTAGTGCTATGGTTTGGGGGGTCACCACAACATGAGGAACTGTATTAAAGGGTCTTCTTCTCCTTCTTCTTCTCTTTCATTTTGTACCTCATCAAAGTGTCGGGGGGAGATGTAATGTTCGTTGATGAGCTCTGTCAAGAGCACTATTTAATTAAGACTGATGTTAATTTCTGTAAAGCTGTTCTTAATGCCATCACTCCATCTTTTCTGAGGTCTTCCACTCGTTCTATACCGGTTGTAACGTTTTAGTGTGGCTTGCTGTGGCAGATGGTACTAGGGCATTCTTGTTAGGTGTCCAAACACTTCATTTGTTGTTCTTTGATGACCTGTAAGACTGGCTTTATTCTTAGCATTCGCCTGATTTCATGATTTCGTATTCTGTCTTTCCTTGAAACTCCTGCAGCTCTTCTAAGGCATTTCATCTCTGTTGTCACAACTTTATTAAAGAGCCACGCTACATTCAGAAGGTTGGGAACTGCTAGGATGCAGGGATGTGGATACCGGGAGAATGAAAAGAAGCAGGAGACTCACCAATATTGCTAGCTATGCTGATGTGTCGGGCAGTGGCTCTCCGGGCTTGTCTCAACAGGGGCATGTATGCCCTGTGGACGTGGATGGGCCCCATGAGGTTGACCTCCAGGATCTTGCGGATGTCCTGGTACGCCATGGTCTCCACGCTGCCGACCAGCAGTATGCCAGCGTTGTTCACCACTCCATGTAGCACTGTATGTGGTGACACCAGTGGAAGTGTGTGAAATGGGAGAGGGTCAGTTTTAAAGAATGTGCTTGTGTCTTCTCTCTCTCTCTCTCTCTTTCTTTCTTTTTCTCTCTCTCTCTCTCTCTCTCTCTTTCTCTCTCTTTATATATATATATATATATAAATACAGACACACAACCACACATATGCTTGTCTGCGGATCAAAAGGTCATGGATTTGGGTCCTCACGGAAATAGGCTGTCTTCAAGGAGACCTTGGCTTCCAGGTCGACCCAGCTTTGAGTGGGAACCAGGTAAAGTCCTGGGAAGTAAAGGCGGCCGGCCTGATGTTGACCACATCAGCAAGCAAGTGCCGATTGGTCAGTAAAATATAGATCTAGCCCTGTATGCTCAATATACCTGAAGGTAAGGAAAAGGGTTCTTATCTATATATAAAATATCTTTAGTTTGTCTGTCTACAAATCTTGTCTGTCTGTTTGTCTACAAATCTTGTCTGTTTGTCTGTCACGGTTATTTACTAAAACTAATATTAAATATTTAGTATGTAAGGGTACGTCAACCACATTCCAGCATTTGTAATCAATGTTTGGTTTTTGATGATGGTGTTTGTAGGATTACCTGGTAAACATATGTGAATGAAATAAAGCTTGGAAGGAGTGAGGTCAGGAGCACAGAATTTTAGGCAGGCCAAAGGGCAATTCGTAATTCTTTGACAGTAAAATTCCTTAGTTCCATCTACATATCCACCCGTCTATATATATATATATATATATATATATATATATATATATATATATATATATATATATATATATATATATATATATATATATATATATATATATATATATATATATATATATATATATATATATATATATATATATATATATATATATATATATGTGTGTGTGTGTGTGTATACAGAGAGAGTCTATCTATTGATGTATCCACCTGTCTATATGTCTCTCTCTCCCTCTTAGATGGCAGATGGATACACCAATGGACAAACAGATAGACAATATATATATATATATTTGACTCTTTGTCAATTGGTGTGTCCATCTGTCTATCCATCTATATATCTGTCTATCCGTCGATGGGTTTGTCTGCATACTTATTGGTGTATTTATTGATGTATACATCTATCTGTCTGTCCGTCTGTGTGACTGTTTATCTTTCTATTTATCTATATATTGTTGTATCCATCTGTCTCTATATCTGTCTGTCTCTATTATCCTTATATCTACATTCTGGTTAAACTATACACAACATCCAGCAAGGTTAACATGACACTGTCAGCTTTAGAATCCCTGCGCTGCTGGACTTTTTTTTTCCTTTCCATTTTTCAAAATGACTTTGGCTCCGAGGTCGATCCAGCCTTAAATAGGTAAAAGTAAATAAAAATGAAGATCTGTTTTCACGCCTTGGGCACATCGGGCATATGTGAAGAGCATCCCATATTTTTACAATCGACACTTGGTGGGTAATGTGGTCAGCATTATGCCGGCCGCCTTTACTTCACCAAGACAGCCATCCTGGTACCCATTTTAGGAAGGGTCGACCTGCGACGCCCCATACCATGATAGAAATCCACGCAGCCAGCAGTGGGTTTCGATCGTGGTACATTGGAATTACGAGTCGGACACCTAAGCCACGGACTCCGCCCTTAAATGGGTACCAGGTAAAAATCCTGATAAGTTAAGACAGCTGGCTGGATGCTGACCATTTTACCGACTGAGCGCCGATTGGTCTATTAAATATAGGTCTGGCCCTCTGTGCCCAATACGCCTAAAGGCGTGGAAAAGGGTCCTTTACTAACGTATTTCTCAGTTTCCTGTTGACCTTGGTTGTTTAGAAGCTAGGTTCACGTTAAATCTACCCAAATAGAGTATGTCACTTTTCATTCACAACTTTGTTTGGCTGGTCAACTTTCATGAAGGTTAGGGGTGTGTCCTGCTCTGTTCTCTTGTCCTTTGGGTCTTCCATTCACTGTATGTGTTGAATTTAATACTCGGATTGGTCGATAAAATATAGATCTTGCCCTAAACGCCCAGTACTCCTGAAGGCGTGGAAAAGGATCCTTACTTATAACTAGGGCTGTACCGAATATTCGCTTCGTATTCGCTTCGGGGCCGAATAGTTGCGGTCGGGCGTAATACGATTAGTGGTTACCTTACTCCCGTTTCTGCAAACACTGTGATGGACTGAATTAACTCTCTCATTAATACAATAGTTGCTGTTGCCTAAGTCTGTCGTAGCGGGGGAACTGAGACCCGGTTGCGTGGTACAAACTGCATAAAATGCCAACCGCAGCGTGTTTGTGTGTGTGTGTAAGAGGGAGAGAGAGAGATCATGCATTTTTCGTTCTTTCAGGGTGCCTTCGCCCAAATCAAATTTGAAGATATTGCAACGAGAATATGAAGGTGCATTTAAATTACATCGAGCGAACAATGGTTTTGAAAGAGGCGGGAGCCTGAAGACAACTAATCACATACATCAGAAGGAAACAGTCGTCATTTTTCAGCCATGTTATGAGAAGAGGGAAAATGGAACATTTTGTGACCACTGGAAAGATCTGTGGAAGGAGAGATAGAGAAAGACAACGAGAGAAGATGCTTGACAGTCTTGTTGAATGGCATGGAGGTGTGTCAGCACACGAACTGATACATGCTGCAGGAGATAGCAGATTGTGGAGAGGCATGATCGCCCACGCCAGTCGGCAAGGCACCTGATTATGAAAATACACTATTCGTATTAGTATTCGGCCGAATAGTTCGCCCCACTATTCGTATTCGGCCGAATAGTGAGAATCACTATTCGGTACAGCCCTACTTATTACCTTTACTCAGGTTTAGAACGCACAGAAATCTCGCCTACCTTTTCCCTGGAGCCTCTCGGCCACAAACTGGGCTCCCTCCCGTACTTGCTGCTCATTGGTCACATCCATGGCGAACGTCTGCATCTTGTTGGAGGCAGATTTCACCAGTTCTCTCTCCCCTTCCCCTCCCATCTCCAGGCAGCCGGCAAAGACATGGAAGCCGAGCTTGTCCAGGTACAGCGCTGTAGCATGGCCAATACCTCGGTCGCATCCTGGACATATAAGAATATATCAAATAAATAGTTGGGGGGAGGGGGACAAATGTAGAGCTTTCGTAAAGAACACACATTCCAGCGATTCGGTCATCCTAGTTACAACTTCACAGAAAACTGGCAATCCCATGGTTGCTCCATTCCTGTGCCATTGGAAATCGAACAGAATGTCCATCAGTGTCCCCTGTGACACAATTTGACACAGGGTGCAGTGTGAGCAGTCACTAGCATACATCATCATTATGTGCCCCTGCCAATTGGCTTAGGCGCTCATGCATCTCTACATATCACGATCCCTGGTTGCCTGAAACAGCTCTCTTGATGATATCCCTCCATGCCATCGTTTCAGCCCAATTTCTCTCTTCTCATTATATGGCCAAAGAACAGTGTTTGTCTCTTATAACTTTCACTAGCATACACGCACATTAAATGCGTAATGCATCCGTCAGTAGTGCCAACACAAACATTCTGACACTATAAATGCTGTTCATCGTCGATGGAAGCAGCAGTTACAAACAATAATAGTTCCACCCGCAAATAATCACACAAGGTCTCTGACAGCAGAGCTGTGGTAAAGAACTAAACACTTTCCAGTGAATCAGAAGGTGAGGAAAAGACGCTGGTACTGAATAGGACACTTATTGAGAAGTGTTAATAACTAGAATGTCCTTTCACGGGAACCAGCAAAGCCAAAGAAATAGAGGTGGACCAAAACAGAAAAGAATGCGGTGAAAACGTTAGAGGGTGTCATGAGATGAGCTGCATGCTAATAGCTAGAGACATGGAAGATGTGGCGAGAGTTCGATGCTGGCATATGCAACCTTTTTGGTTGAGGGGAAGAAGATGAAGTTTGAACAACGGATCAACATCATAGCACACGGGTAGTAACCCACAAGTGCTCCGTTTTTTTCTTCTAACTCAAGTCTGAATCCGAAGAAGCTCAGCACAATGCACAGGCTCTGTAGCACCGGCGAGGATCCTTAATTACTTTCGGGTTTATTTTTAACTCCAAATTTTGCCCGGGCAGCGCCGTTAGGCTATTGTTTTTTATTTCCAACTGCCAAGGGATTTTTTACTTGCGAATTAACACGGGCGTCCGATCTTACTACCCAGAGACAAGGGGAAATACTAGAAGTCCAAATGAAAAAATCCCAGCCCTTACCGGGATTAAACCCGGAACCTCTAGCACTCGAGACCACGCAGCCCCAGAAGAAGAAAGAAACCACACTAGAAGGTCGTGTAAAACCGAACAAGATGCAGTTATTGACGACGCGACAAGTCACATATTGATCCTGCCACGTCTGATGTTATGTTTGGTTATTTCTGTGGCTGTCACTCCAAACCGCTAATTGATTATTGCCGATATCTGCAAGTTGCCGTCTGCGCTAGAACAAATATTGTCACCGGGTCGTGCGACCTTGTTGACGATTTGCCGGGCTCAAACGGTGCCCGGTATCTGTCGTGTGGCCGGGGTTTAGGTCGCGTGTGGGAGTTGTTTGCCTGGAGGATTGGCTCTATCTTGTACAAACTCGGCCTTCTGCTGCTGTTACTGTTTGTTTGCTTCCTTTAGAGAATTATCCAATTTTGTGACGTTGGAGTGGAGTTTTCACACGTATGCCTTTCGGGGGGAAGCGGGACGGGGGGTTACATCAACTATCAACTAATCAAAATCAATCAACAGGTCCTTTACAGAACACCACTCTTGTCATGGCACGCCTGAAAGTTTATTTTTTTCTCTAGCTGGTTCCCCAGCCCTATGTGCTTTCATAGGCAATACTATGACATTATCTTGTATCCCTCTTCGTGATGAGGTATGCATCTTCCTCGTTGTGCGTAAACTATACCCTCAATCGCCGTTTTCTGCAGACCGTCATAACGTTTAACATGACCAAAATACCCCCAGCTTTCGGGACAGGGTGCTGTTTATGAGCCAATTCTCCCTGGTGCTCAGAACATATAGAACGCCATTGTTTTTTTTTTGTTTTTTTTGTGTTTTTTTTTTTACTTGTTGCGTGGTGTTTACACCAACTGGACACTCCTAGCGAATAAACCTGGCTAATAAAGACAACTTATTTAGGAGTTGGCTATATTCTAATAAATTCAATACTAATGGTAATTTCACTTTCAACATGTGCCAGTGAAGAAACACGAAAGTCACGGAACAAAAGTTAAATACATTTGAAAGCAAAGTCCTGCGGAAACTGTTGAGGGTAAAACGGGGTCAATTTAAGAGGGGTGAAGAAATAAGAGAAATGTGTAGGAACTAGTGATAACAATAATATAAGACAACGAAGAGGCCGCTATGTTTGACACATCGTGGGTAGAAACGAGCAGATATTTAACAAACTGGCACTAACGTTGGAAGTAAAAGGATTGAAACAGCGGGGGCGTCCAAAAGAAACCCAAAACCAACGATGACAAGAAAGACCAAAAGTAATGGACTGAATTCCACCAATGATATAGAGGAGATTGCAGAAACCCCCCGTAAAAGTATGGAAAAAGGCTTTCTCGTGGCTGTGTGGTTAACTTTGACGAAACCTTTAGCACTCGAGTCACGCAGCCCCTTAAAGAGTCAGAACACAGAGACGTGCTCACAACGGAAGCTAGCGACCCACCTGTAATCACCACGGCTCGGGCGCTGACAGTCATCCATGGGCTGGGCTGGTCGTTGTACAAGACGAGGGCTAACATGGCCAGCAGTAGGGCGGCAACCAGCTGGTAACACAGGCACGGCAGCAGGAACGAGCACAGCACCAACACCGCCGCATCCTAGAGGAAAGTTCATTCATAGGGGGAAATGGCTAATGAAAGTAGTACATTAGGTGCTTTATTAATGTCCTACCCCAAACAGGGACAATCCACAGGCTACGGGACAGTCTAATATTTCAGGGGGGTTGGTAGATAGACTGCATGCATTCGTGGGACCTAGGCTGCACTCTGTCGTGGGACATAGGCTGCACTCTCTCGTGGGACCTAGGCTGCACTCTCTCGTGGGACCTAGGCTGCACTCTCTCGTGGGACCTAGGCTGCACTCTCTCGTGGGACGTAAGTAGGTTGAGGTTAGGGCCAGTTCTGGATATTTTTGGGTCGTTAAAAGCATCAGAAAGCCGGGAAACCGACTTACCACCCTTTAAAATGCTTGACTGTCCTGTGACGTCATCTGTGGGTAGGATATTAATAAAGCACCGAACATTATATACAACAACGGGGACAAAGTTCTTTGGTCATGTAATGAGAAAAGGAGCGCTGAAAAATATCGTGACGACCGGAAAGAAGACTGGCAGAAGAGGCAGAGGCAGACCAAGAGAAACGATGGTAGATGGCTTAAGACAGTGGCATGGAGGAATATCATCAGTGGAGTTAATCCAGAACACCAAAGACCGAGATCAGCGGAGATGCATGAACGCCTACACCAGTTGACAAGGCACTCGATGATGATGATGAGTTAAGTTGATTCAAGAACGGACATTCCAGCACTCGGGAGCATTCCCATTAGCGCACCGTCCCCGTCTTCAACAACCAGCGCACAGTGCCAGTAGCACTGTGACTATATGTCCGTCTTGCCTTTGCTCTCAGCGTCGACTGTCGGCCAGATCCCCTCGTCACTTCTCGTTGCATCACTCTCACCAAACTGTGGTGATCCATTTGCCTCTCCGACTTGTACACGACCTTCCTTTGGCATAAAGGGGGGGGGGTGGGGGCTTCTTACTTATATCGTTTCCTAATATAGTAATTCATGTCCATATACTTCTCCCCCCGCCCACCACCACGTATTTTTGGGGTGCATCACTGGTGTAGCGGCTAGGCGCTCGCCTGCGAATCGGAAGGTTCTGGTTTCGGGTCTTGGCGGATGCGGACTTGCTTTTTGTTTTGAAAATGACCTTGGCTACCCGGTCGACACAGCCCTAAACGGGTACCAGGTACAGACCTAAGAAGCAAAGGCGGCCGGCGTGGTATTGATCACATCACCCACTGGATGCCGAGTGATCTACAAAATTTAGGTCTAGCCCTATATGCCTATGCTGGATGCGTTGGAAAGGATTCTTCACTGGCGTTATTGTTTGTTTTTGTGTTGACCTTGGTTGTTTAGACGCTCTATTCTCTTGTCCGTTGAGTTTGTCCATTCACAGTCTGTGTTAAATACTCCGCTGATAAAGACTGGTAGAACTGTTGAGTGAGATATGAAGTCCCGCTTCTTGCTCTTCTGGTCTGACTAATGTGTCTGTGTGTTACCATTCGCTATTTGATTGGCAATGCAGCAAACATCAAATTGACCATCTTTACTTTTTCTATCTGTTCTTTTGTCAGTTTAAGACTTGGTCGACGTAGAAACCCGTCTTTTTTTTGTGTGTGATCCATCTGCGATGCGGATTCTTCTACTCCCTCCCTTCCCCCTCCCCTCACCCCCGTTTTCGTTCTCCATGGCAATGGTTTTCATATGATTGTGACCGATAGCCAGCTGACTGTTGACGCCCTGAAACATGTTTGTTTCCGCCTAGGTTCTACTGATGCAAATTCCCTTCTTCTGAACCGGGAGTCACAAAGTTCTGTCGCACAGTTTCTGAGTAGATAGCTTGGTGCGATACTGTGAACTGTTGGTTTCACGTGGAATGTTTTAATGTCTTTTCTTCTTCTTTCCCTGTTGTTCTTGCGGCGTGTTGTTTACTTCACAAAACGGACGGATGGCTAATTATGTTCAGAATGGCGCGTACTTTTGAAAGTATAATATAGGTTTTCAGGATTTGCCGTTTGCGCCAATAGGGAGCTTTAGTTCCGGTGTGGGATATTTAGCGTCGGCACATCTGACAGCTGTCAGGTGCATTTTTTACTTTGCGTGTGCATGCCTAAAGATCTGGCTGCAACTGACAAGTTTTTTTTACTAGTTTATGATGCACGAAACTCGCCTAACGACTCAAATTTAGTAGTTTAATGTCGCTTTATGAATGGTAAATTATATTTGTTAAAGTAACGCCGATGCTAACCTTCATTTTACGGAATGCAAAAAGTAAAATGCCCGATGTGCCTTACCTGCAGGATCCTCCAGGATAGCCTGACCACTCTCCGAGGGTAGATGGCCAGGAGGGCCCAGGCTAAGTAAGCCGCGGTCACTGCTGCACATAAGTCCATGGCGGGTGTGGCTGCGGCAGTGTTAGATCATGGTTGTTTGGGTCTTTGGTGGTAGAACTAGCTGTCTTTAGTGGATTGTTGCAATCGTTAGTGATTGTTGTAATCAGTGGTTCCCACTTGATAGAACAGAATCATTAAATTAACGTTAATCTTTGCCTTCAGTTGGAGTACCTTGAGTTGAGGAAATACATTAGTTTAATGTTAATCTTTGCCTTCAGTTGGTGGAGTGCCTTAAGTTGGAGAAATACATTAGTTTAATGTTAATCTTTGCCTTCAGTTGGTGGAGTACCTTCAGTTGGAGAAATACATTAGTTTAACGTTAATCTTTGCCTTCAGTTGGTGGAGTACCTTAAATTAAAGAAATACATTAGTTTAACGTTAATCTTTGCCTTCAGTTGGTGGAGTACCTTAAGTTGGAGAAATACATTAGTTTAACGTTAATCTTTGCCTTCAGTTGGTGGAGTACCTTAAATTAAAGAAATACATTAGTTTAACGTTAATCTTTGCCTTCAGTAGGTGGAGTACCTTAAGTTGGAGAAATACATTAGTTTAACGTTAATCTTTGCCTTCAGTTGGTGGAGTACCTTAAATTAAAGAAATACATTAGTTTAACGTTAATCTTTGCCTTCAGTAGGTGGAGTACCTTGAGTTGAGGAAATAAAATAGTTTAGCGTTAATTCTAGTCTTCATTTGTTGGAGAAATTCTTGCCCAGTGAGTCAATATTGTACTCAAAGTTGTCTGGAACTTCAAGAGAACTGCTAAAAACAGTCAAGTTTACCGCAAGAACTTGTCTGCCTGTCGTGTAGATGTCATGCTATTGTACAAACCAATAAAAAATAACGGACCATTTCACCTATTTGGACGGCAATTTTGACTCAAGGAGATACATCGAAGGAAATTTGAAACGCATCGGCAAAGCAACAACAGTCTTCAAAAGCCTTAATAAAATTTAGAGCTCCTACATCGAAAGTTGGAGAGCCACTAAAGATAGGGAACGACAGTTGAATACATTTGAAAATAAATGTCTGGAAAAAAAAAATCATGAACATGAAATGGGATGAATTCAAAAAGAGGTGAGGAGATCAGAGAAATGTCTGCACATATTACCTGTGTCGAATGCGAGCCCTATGTGACGACGTCTAACGGCACAAAAAGGATGATGATGATGATAATGATGATGAACTTCTTGATATCAGATTCCAGCTGAGGGTTATTCGGCATCAGACCACTTTGCGTTGGGTTCGACAGTGGTATCGAGAGAAAGAAATGGCAAACTGCTGAACTTAAATTGCGTAGTAAAATTGACGATCATGCATGTAGCGGCCGTACTATTACTATTTATTACAGTTTCACCACAAAGCTCATAAAGCCTGTTAAGAGTATTAACAGCGAAAAGAACGCCGACTCCATGTTTACGTCACTCAAACTATAAGGTGTGACAGCTGCCAGTTACTAGTACTACGATGCTGGCTGCGTGCGCATACTCAGAGGCGAGTAGGAAAATATCATTTCATACACTCTGTAGTATAATTATTTCTTGCTAACGTTTACACGTGTACATTGATCACACTTCGCCTCAGATAAAATCAGAAACAGAAAAGAAAAATCCCGAGGTAGGTTCTGCAACGTCCTGTAAAGGATAGGCAACTAACTTAACTTACGGGTTCAGCACACTTGCTCACAGATGCTTGAAAAAATTCCCAGAACGTCCTTCTGCTGGCGCTAGCAAGAGAAGTGTGAGTCCAGATCGAGTTCGCGGCCTATTTTTAGTCCCATGTGCCGAGGGTATTGATTGCTTGTCCAGCCAGCGTCTGGCGGGAGTGTCGGTTCGATCTTAGTGCTGGTGTACTTTGCGGGATCAGCCCGATGACCCGGCTTTTGGGGTGGGTGTGGATCGGGGCAGCTTCTGGGTTGTTTTTAAGTCTATTATCCCAGTTTCGGTCTCTAGGGCTATAGCTGTTAACTACACCACAACGTTCCAACCATTCTTAAGAAGGTGACCACCTGAGAAGAATGTGTTCATTCGATGACAATTATTTTTTTTTTAAATATCCAGACGCTATGGGTTGTTGGACAAAGAAGATGAGAAATATTGACATCTTAAAAGATCTGAACATAAAGGAAGATTGGCTAATAAACAGCATCCTTTCTCGAAAGCTGAAATATTTTGGTCATATCAAGCGCCACGACGGATTGGAAAAAATAATAGCAGAAGGCATGGTACCAGGAAGGAGGGGCAGGGGCCGACCAACACGAAGATGGGCACAGGATATAAGTGACTCCTTGAGTGTGAAAGTGCAGGAGGTGGGAGACTGGCGAGAGACCGGTTTTTTTTTTCAGGCAGACTGTGATGAGAGCGACGTTCTGCAAAGGACCTGCTACATGATGATGGGTTGTTATGTTAATCCTTTGGCTCGGTACTATGGATATTGCAGCCCTTCGGCCTTGATTCCACGATAAATAGCGTAAATCTTGGGGAAATATGTCCTTTCTGCCTACCCCCGGGCCTGAAACCCGGACCACAAGGAGTTCGTCACCCGGTCGCCGCGCAGTAAGGTTTCACCAACTGAGCCAGCGAGCTGGGTTGTTGACACTTGTGGTTGTCTCGCTGTGGTTATTGTGTCAGATTGGCTATGAAATCGTCTGTGGCTGACCTAGTTACTACTATTGCTCTCTAGACTATAATTACAGTTGAGAGGATCGATTTAACTATCCCCATAATGGATTCCGGGACCCCGTTTTGGGGGTAAAATAATAGATCCACTACTCTCTCACAAGCATGTCGTAAAGGGTGACTAATTAAGGTGTTCTTTTAAAGACGGAGTGCACCTGAATGCAAGTCGAGGAACCAATAGTCTGCTTACGGTTAAGCCAGATCTGCAGAACGGATGTGCACTCAAAACTCAAGCTATGAAACAAGATAAATCAGGAAATGAATGACCAGAACTTTCCTCTGAGGTTTACAGTCAGCGAACACTTATTAAAAAATAAGATGATGATGATGATGATTTCATTACATTTGGAGTTTATCCCGTATGGCTTGGTTATTATTATTTTTATTAATGCGCACTCAAACAAGGCGCAGGCTCTTGAGCCCTTCTGCCTAGAATATTATAAAGGGACTGAGCGTCTACACCCATCCCGTTCTTACCCGCATAGGACTTAGGTTTAGCTGGCTCACGACCGGCTCCAGCTGACGGGCCGTACTGCTGACGTCACCGGCTCGGGCTAACGATGCGTTAAAGCAGCGGTTCCCAAAAAAGAAATAATCTATCTTCGACAGTGGCGAGAGAAAACTTAAATTTTAACTTTTAAGTATCTACATGCCTTGTTTAATAATTTCACAGTTTTAGCCAACTTTTCTTGATTATTGTCGCGACACCCCTGGCATGCGCTCACGGCACCCCAGGGTGCCTCGGCAACCAGTTTGAGAGCCGCTGCGTTAACGCATCTTTAGCCCCACCCGGTGACGTCAGCAGCACGTCCCGTCAGCTGGAGCCGGTCGTGGCTGGGTAGTGTGTGCTCTAGTTATAACATCTTTGAACGTTGCAGGGGGATCTTGCATCTGTCTTGTTGACCTGCCGTCCTATTTGAGATTTTTGTTGTTGTCAATCTCAGGATGCTGTGGTAAACTGACCCTTCCCGTCTGGGTTCCCGGGACCCATTGTGGGGGGGGGGGGGACAGGAATAGACCCACTGCCTACCCAAAAGCATGTCGTAAGAGTCGACCGATTGGGAGCTTCCTTCGAAGTCGGAGTACGTCTGTCTGAGAGGCAAGGAACCACAATCTGCATGCAAATGAGTCAGACCTTTGAAACGGATGTGCACTGGAGTCCAGAGGTGGATGAAGAGCTAGAGATTTTAGAGTTTACATCCGGTGAACATGAAAAAGAAGAAGAAGAAGACAGCAGCACCAAGGGGACATATTGATTGATGGACCCAACCATCCCAGTAATTTGTTTTTGTTGGCCGTGCACCCCCGTAATGTGGTACACTACAGTATCTTCCGTCCTTTTAAGGATGACATTTCTCGTTATTTGAAGCCCTACTCTGGCTTTGCCATAAATATGGCCTAAAGGCTGAACGCGGTTTCTGGGACCTCTCCACATGATCCTCACCCACATGGTGGCACTCTGTGTCATCGGGTGTTTATCGCTTGTGTGATGTCCTGGTGGGGTAGAAAGTCAGTCAGTCAGTCAGCGCACCCCGTTCCAGTCCCTCCAGGTTATTCTCATTTCGTGGAAGGCCGGGGGGGGGGCAGTGTGGTCTCGAGGCATAGCGTCCGCCTAGAGTGCAGGAGGTCCGTGGTTCAGGCCTCGGTGAAGGCTGTAATTTTTTTTCACGTGGACTTTTAGTAATTTCTCCTGTTCTCTGTGTAATAAGATCGGACGCCCGTGTGTATTGTTGCGCTCGTAAAAAAATCCCTTGGTGGTTGGAAATGGAACAAAGGTAGCCCGATGGCAAAATTAGGAGTTAACAATCTACCGAAAGTATTTCAGGATCCTCGCCGGTACTACGGAGTTCGTGCACTGCGCTAAGAATGTTCGGACTCAGGCTTGAGATAGAAGTAAAACGGAGCTATTATGGGTTATTACCCTAATGCTATGATGATGATTCTGTTGTTTAAACCTTAAACCCTCATCGAGCTCTCTCGTCCTAGTTCAGTGGTTCCCAACCTTCCTAATGCGGCGACCCTTTAATAGAGTTCCTGATGTTGTGGCGACCTCTTAGCCATACAATTTTTTCGTTGCTACTTCATAACTTTAATGAATATGTGTTCTTCGATGGTCTTAGGCGACCGCTCTGAGAGGGTCGTTCCACCCCTAAAAGGGTTACGACCCAAAGGTTGAGAACCCCTGTCCTAGTCCGTGTTTAGCTAATTAATGAATCTGCCGTAATGACACCGCCATTAAAATGACCGGTGACAGACAGCTGGTAAACACATTAGCAAGTTTATTTATATCGCGATAACACCAGTGCCGTAAATAGTCCCATTTGGTGAAAGTGCTTTCATACACTCGGTGATGACGTTTGTTATAGCGATGTCTTTGTTTCTGTGATAGGTTCGTGTTCAAATCGATAACACGGAGATCCAAAATGTCACAGAATTTAAATATTTAGGCTCCATAATGAACAGCAATGGTGACTGTAGACAAGAAGTCAGAAAAGGACTGGCCTTAGCAGTTCTTCTTCTTCTTCTTCTTCTTCTTCTTCTTCTTCTTCTTCTTCTTCTTCTTCTTCTTCTTCTACTTCTTCTTCTTCTCTTCCACGCTGTACCTCAGCGAAGTGTCGGGGGAAGATGTAACGTTCGTTGATAAGCTCTGTCAAGAGCACTATTAAGACTGATGTTCATTTCTGTAAGGCTGTTTTTAATGCCATCACTCTATATTTTCCACTGGCTCTATACCCGTTGTAAGGTTTCAGTGTGACTCGCTGTGGCAGATAGTCCCAGGGTATTCTTGTTAGGTGTCTTAACACTTCATTTGTTGTTCTTTGATGACCTGTAATACTGTCTTTATTCCTAGCATTCGTCTGATTTCATGATTTCGTATTCTCTCTTTCCTTGAAACTCCTGCAGCTCTTGTAAGGCATTTCATCTCTGTTGACACAATTTTACGTTCACTGGAGGATGTAAGTGTCCACGTCTGGCATTGATAGCATAGTGTTGGCCAAAAAATAGTTCTGAGAAGATTTACTTTAGAACTCCGGGGTATCTGCTTGTGTGTCAACAGGCTTTAGCAGTGCAGAGACTAAACAGCATGAAGAGAATAATCTATGGCACCGCATCTACAAGCGAGTTAAATTACAGATTCTACATCTGACATCTTTCTCGTGGCAGCTTGTAGTTTGTAATGGCTGTTACTCAATCTTTGAAGAAAACGATATGAGCTTTCAAACCCAGATAACAGCGAAACACACTCTTTGAGGTTTTGAACAACGGATCAACATCATGGCACACGGGTAGTAAGCCATAAATGCTCCGTTCTTCTTCTAACTCATGTCTGAGTCCTGAGAATCTCAGCACATTGCACAGGCTCTGTAGCACCGGCGAGGATCCTGAAATACTTTAGGTAGATTTTCAACTGCAAATCTGTGCCCCGGTAGCGCTGTTAGGCTACTCTTTTCTATTTCCAACTGCCAAGGGATTTTTTACGCGCTCAACAATGCACACGGGCGTCCGATCTCACTACTCAGAAACCAGGGGGGGGGGGGATTTACTAGAAGTCTTAAGTCCACGTGAAAAGATCCCAGCCCTCACCAGGGATTGAACAGGGAACCTCTAGCACTCGAGGCGGACACCATGCTTCGAGACCACGCAGCCTCACAAACTCTCAGAAACCAATCAGATCGTTCTCCTGTGGATTTCGGCTCCCTGGGGCATGCCCGGAAATGACCTGACCATCAGACTTGCTAATAAACAGAGCAAAATAGAAATAGCACACCCATTCATTGTTATTACCAGAAATCAAAACATTTAGCAAGATTCTTCTCCTTCTTCTTAAAGCCCAATGTCGTGTGGCGTTGGTAGTCATGTTCATTCACAACCTTCTGTTTCAAGTTCTTTCAAGGTATAAAGGTACCCTTGATTCCTAGACAGACAGGCCTTGTCTAAGACGGCCTTGGCATGCCACTTATCGTGTCCCATGCCACTTATCGTGTCCCATGACAGGAAAATGAAGCGGGTACTTGAAGAAAACGAAAGTTTGCGTTACACCCACTAACCTTGGCGAAGGTTGTAACGTCGCTGAGCTTCTCATTGGGCCCTGTCCGGGTTTACCCACTATAGCAACAGAGGAATGCCAGCTGTTACTGACTGTTCTCTTTCTCTTTGAGTCAAGGCTGCCAATACTGACCCCCCCCCCCCCCCCCTCCCCCATATCAGGTTTTTTATGACGCATTTGTTTCGGTTTTTTGAATCTGTTTTATATATATATATATATATATATATATATATATATATATATATATATATATATATATATATATATATATATATATATATATATATATATAAAATGGGTAAATGTTTCGTTTCGTAACTATGCAATTTGTACTTTTTATAATTCTTGTTTTTTGTTTTGGTTCTTTTATTATTATCTATATCTATCGATTTGCTTATACAGTACAGGTCGGCTCTGTGGCAAAGTCGATGTGGACGCTTCGTAATGACGGGATGCCGGGTTCGATCCCAGCTGCGGGCCATGCCCCCTTGCGTTGGTTTCGACAGTGGTATCAAGAAAGCCGACCGTCCAGAAACAATAGCAAACTACTGGACGTAAATTTGCATCGAAAGAGGGGTTGGTTTCTGCAGCGTCCTGTAAAAGATACGCAACTAACAGACTGTATTATCTAGCCAAGCGATCGTAAATCCTTATGCGCAAAGATCCCCCTGCCTACACCCTACAAGTTGAAATAAATGCAGTCATTGGCAAATATTGCTTTTTTTAAAATTCAGCTTAGCTTGGGATTTGATGCAAATCCCATTGGCAACCCTGCTTGGAGTGGGCCTCGAGACACAACGGGGAGAGGGGGAGACCAGCTACCCTTTTACAAGCATGTCGTAAAAGACTACTTAAAGTGTCATGAAATCCGGGTTTACTAGGTACCTTTTCCTCCCCCGTCACACACAAAAGAAGCGTTTATCGCCGCCTGTTCAGATCTCGGAGTAAAACGCGGGTTAGCTTTTACAGGCTATAAGAAATCTTTCGCGACCCAGGGCTGCCAATAGGACTTTTTTTTTAAAAACCCAGCTTAACTGAACAAAAACCCAAGCAATACATAAACGAAGAACAAAAAAAAATAAAAACCAAAATTGATAAAAAGTACAAATTTTATAGTTAGGAAATGAAACATTTACCCACTAATACTTTTATATAAGAATTTGTTTTTTTTTAAACCCAGATTTCAAAATTTAAACCTAAGGTGTCAAATAAAAACCCAGATCTTGGGGTATAAACCCAGCATTGGCAGCAAGTCGGGAAGACAGTCTTACTTATGTGGGCCCCTGGTTGTACAGGAGGGGATCAGCTGGTACGGTAAATAGAGCGTGGGTGTAAGCTTGTCCGGGTCCTCTAGGCTTCAGTGTGATGGGGTTGTTTAAGAGCACCACAAACGTTGAGGGGAAATAGCTTTTGTGAAACATGCTTCGTCTTTCTACCCCACTCCCTCCCTTTTTAAAAAAATGTTTTTTGTTTTCCTTTTTATTTTTCGTTTTCTTCTTACTACTGCAACCAATACTACAATTTCTTCCTAGTGCTACTACTACTTTTACTACTACTTTTTCCTGTAACTACTACTGCTGCTACTACTTTCTACATTCTTCCCATAATACTGCCTACAGTACCACCACAGATAATACTGTCTACAGTACAACCACACATATTACTGCTTACAGTACAGCCACAAATAATACAGCCTACAGTATAGCCACACATAATACTGCCTACAGTACAGCCACAGATAATAATGCCAACAGTACAGCCACACACAATACTGCCTACAGGACAGCCACACATAATACTGCCTACAGGACAGCCACACATAATACTGCCTACAGGACAGCCACACATAATACTGCCTACAGGACAGCCACACATAATACTGCCTACAGGACAGCCACACATAATACTGCCTACAGGACAGCCACACATAATACTGCCTACAGTACAGCCACACATAATACTGCCTACAGTACAGCCACACATAATACTGCCTACAGGACAGCCACACATAATACTGCCTACAGTACAGCCACCCATGATACTGCCTACAGTACTGCCACACATATTGCTGTCTACAGTACATCAACACATAGTACTGCCTACAGTACTGCCACACATAATACTGCCTAAAGTACAGCCACCCATAATACTGCCTACAGTACTGCCACACATATTGCTGTCTACAGTACATCAACACATAATACTGCCTACAGTACAGCCACCCATAATACTGCCTAAAGTACAGCCACCCATAATACTGCCTACAGTACAGCCACCCATAATACTGCCTACAGTACAGCCACACATAACACTGCCTACAGTACAGCCACACATAATACTGCCTACAGCATAGCCACACATAATACTGTAATACTGCCTACAGTATAGCCACACATAATACTGCCTACAGTACAGCCACACATAATACTGCCTACAGTACAGCCATAAATAATACTGCCTACAGCAGAGTCACCCATAATACTGCATACAGTACAGCCACACATTATACTGCATACAGTACAGCGACACTACACATAATATAATCGACAATACTTAATACACACAACAAACACTTACATTCAAACGCCAACACATCAGTGTATGTGTGTGTATCCTAGAATAAATATATCATCGATGTGTAAAAGTAGCCTGGGAGCAAAATGTAGCCGTGCACCGCGTGAAGTGGCCGACATTCCGGTACCGCTCAGTGTCTTATAAGCAACTTAGCTGGGGATTAGCATTCGGGGAGGGCCCTGCATGTGTTCCCGCCTGCGCGGCAGCGAGGTTACACACTGGCTCCAGGGGCGCCGGTATTTTGGGAGCTTGGATGATAGGGGGAAGGAGGTAAAGTTTTTGTTTGCACATTTCATATTATTTCATACATACTGTTCTATTTATTTGTTCAGTATATATTCATTGCTGTTAATTGATTCATTGCTGCAGATGTCACTCTTCTCCATTCATCTCTCTTGTTGGCCTTCTCTTTTCAATTGGTAACACCAAGTGTTTGCAGGTCTGTCTGGACATTATCTCTCCATCGTCTTCTTGGTCTGCCTCGTGGTCTACGACCATTCATCTCCCTTGTGTATACAGTTTTCACTTCTCTGTCGTCTGACATTCTCTCAGTATGCCCAAGCCATTTCAGTCTACCACTATTTGAACTGTTAACATAGAAAATTGAAATATTTTGGTAACTTGAAACGTCACGAAAGTTTAAAGAGAACAATAATGGAGGTGTATATATGCCTAGGAAGAGAGGAAGAGGAAGGCCAAAGAGGAGATGGGTGCAGGATGTGGCGGATGATCTCCAGATAGGTGTATCGGACGCGGGACATCTTGTTTGTGATCGAGAAGTTTTCCGTAGGGTTGTAATGGGAGCAAGGCTCTGCAAAGAACATGGTACTGACTGACTGACTGACTGACTGACTGACTGACTGTTTGCAGTATAGGCAGGGCTGTCTTTGAGCCTGGGGGTTTATGGCTGTCGCCATGGACTGTGCTGGTTTGGAATTGTGTTCTGGTGCCCAACAGAGATAAAAGAATCCCTAACCTTACCGACGCTTTAAACCCAGGTGTGTGTATGTGTATATATATCTTCTTCTTCTGCCTTTCTAACGCCCAATGGAGCATAGGCTTTCAATCAACTTACGCTAAGTCGTTCTATCTTTTAGACTTATCCGTGGTTGGTTTGTTTTTGTGGCCATTGTTTTTAGAGGAGGAGTTAGCCAACCCCAAGCCCGACCCTACCCGTAGTCGCCTCCTACGGCATGCCTGGTAGGGTGCAGTGTCACTATTCTTTGTTTTCCGTGTGGGCCCGGTGACACACAGGCGTGTGTCTATATATATATATATATATATATATATATATATATATATATATATATATATATATATATATATATATATATATATACACACACACACGCATATGTCTTTTTCCCTGACTGTGAAGTAGTTACCGCGAACAGAATTAAAACTTGACATTTTAAGGCTCATTATATTGTGACTAAAATCTGAGAAGTGAGCGGTTGATCTTCTGACAGGTGTTTCTGTTATGGTGCACAGTGCGGTACACCCAGTTGACCGGATCTACTGTCTGAATTTTCCGAAACTGCAGGTTCCCGGACACATCAGGCAAAGAGCAAAGAAATGTGCAGGGAAATTGGCTCTGATAGAACGCCTGACTCGTTCTTGTGAAACGATACCTTACTGGAAGCCTGTCTGACAAAACTGAGAAAAGTTATGATAAGATTTTTTTTTTAAAGGCGGATTAATCATCATCATCATCATAAACCACTTCTGCCGTTAAGCACCGTGGGGAGGAATAATTTGCGATCCAGTGCACTTTGGCTGCCACTGGCTATTGTCATGCCGTGAAGGCGTAGAGTGTCTTTAATGTTGTCGATCCATGTTTTCCGCGGCCGTCCTCTTGACGGATTAATGGCTATTAATACAAGATTCTGATGTACATGAAATGAAAGCCTATCCAACATTCAACCAACAGCATTCAAGGTTTTCTAATACCGGTTTGTTTGTTGTAGTATCCAGAAGCCATGAGTTGTTAACCCTTAGGCTCGGTATTATGGATATCGCAACCCTTCGGCCTTGAATCCATTGTAAATACCGTAAATCTGGGAGAAATGTGGCTTTTCTGCCTACCCCCGGGAGTGAACCCGGACCACAAGGAGTTCGTCACCCGGTCACCGCGCAATCCGGTTTAGCCAACTACGCTAGAGAGCCGGGCTTCTAATACCGGTAGAATAATTCTTTTACAACTACTCCACAACCGAAAGTAATGTACACATTCTAAATTTATCTTTCAAGAGATTCACTTTTTGGTGGCCAGCTCTAAGTAAGTAAGCTATAAGGTCTACTCTTTCGTGCTCAATCTCAGTGATATCTGGCTTTGCTCGAAAGATAGGTGTTCAATTCCCAAGGTCTTTTTTTTCGAGGTCAGGCATAGATGTTTTATTTTTTTTTTTAATTTTATTTGGGGAGGTCGCTAAATTAAAAAAGGAGCGAGCACTGAACCAAATTTCAGCTTTCTATGTTATTTCTTTCATTGTCCGGGACTTGTGGGTCGCGGGAAGGTGTCACAGGGAGGACAGAAAAGCGCTATAAGGACACTCTCAAAACTACTGTTAACTCTTTGACATATATATATATGCAAGTAGCTGCCTCTTCATAATGCAGTAGCATTATTATTATTGCGCTGTAGAACAAGGTTAAGGCCCCTTGAGGCACCCTGCACCTTGAACATTTATAAGTGACCCCGGCCTTCTCACCTCTCCCTTGTATTCTGTGTATCTACGCCTCTGCTCTAGATGTTTTGTGGTTGGAAAGGGGGGGGGGGGGGGGGGGGGTTTCCTGGTCTCGTTCGCTTGTTTAAAGGTCACGCATGAGGAGAATTGAAAGCGTCTGCTGCTGTCCTTTCATCTCTCTTCTTCTTCTTCTCTAACCTAGTTGTGGCTTTGGGTGTCTATGCTAATGAGTGTGTGCCGCGGGTTTAGATGCCTGTCCGTTACTTGAGATTCTCTGTGGTGCTTTCTGGGGAGTTTTTAATCTACTACTACTACTACTACTACTACTACTACTACTACTACTACTACTACTACTACTACTACTACTACTACTACTACTACTACTGCTGCTGCTGCTGCTGCTGCTGCTGTTACTACTACTACTGCTACTGCTACTACTGCTTCTACTGTTACTACTACTACTACTGCTTCTACTGTTACTACTACTACTACTGCTGCTGCTGTTACTACTACTACCTACTACTACTATCTACTACTACTATTACTGCTGCTACTATTACTACTACTACTACTGCTTCTACTGTTACTACTACTACTACTGCTTCTACTGTTACTACTACTACTGCTGCTGCTGTTACTACTACTACCTACTACTACTATTACTGCTGCTACTATTACTACTACTACTGCTTCTACTGTTACTACTACTACTACTGCTTCTACTGTTACTACTACTACTACTGCTGCTGCTGTTACTACTACTACCTACTACTACTATTACTGCTGCTACTATTACTACTACTACTGCTTCTACTGATACTACTACTACTGCTACTACTACTACTGCTTCTTCTATTACTACTACTACTACTACTACTACTACTACTACTACTACTACTACTACTACTACTACTACTACTACTACTACTACTACTACTACTACTACTAATGCTGCTGCTACTGCTTCTACTGCTGTTACTACTACTATTACTACTGCTGCTGCCTCTCCTTCTTCTTCTTCTTCTTCTTTTATTTATCTTTCTTCTCCTCCTCCCTCTTCTTCTTTCTTGACCACAAAGAGAGAACGGTGACACATTAACAAGAGTTACGTATTGCGGAATATTGGATATTTTGCAACGTTAAGTGCCATCCGCCCTTTGTGTGGGGGGGGGGGGGGGCGAACAAAGAAAGAGAGGAGCGGAAAGGAAGAAACGGGTAAAGAAGAGAAAGCAAGCAGATTGTGTGTGGGTGGGTGTGTGTGTGTGTGTAAGTAATCTGTTCTGACTGACTTGCTGATAATGACTGACTGACTGACTGAATAATTACAGAAATGTATTGGCCAGAAAATGGGCCGTGTTGCAAAAATACAGTAACTAACTGGGCGTTGCTGCTACAAAGCATTCATCTGTAAATAAACATAATCTTTGGTTATGTTAGTTTCAGCGTGTTTGTCGTTGAAGGCGAAAACAGATAAATGAATCGAAAGATGATCTGATGAGTAGACGGGGATAGATGGGCGAACTAGTGCGTAAACCGAAAACAAGCGGTCTGACCAGCAAATAAGATGGAACAGTCCTGCGGATTGTTAGAAAGCAACAGCGAGAAGATCTGGAAAGTGTCTATGAAATGATGTTTTAAAAAAAGGGTAGGAAATTATAGGGAAGCGAAGAAAAAGGATAAGAAAAACATAAATATTGTTGTCATCTTTACAAAAATTAATTACAGTGAACAAACAAAAGACGTTGCGGCGATTAGCCTTCATCGGCAAATAAAAACAAAACAGCACACACGCAAAAATATGCACTAACTATGAAATGACTATATCAGAATATTATGTACAGTAAATGATTGAGCGAGCGAAGATCTGACAGGTTAATATGAAATGATAGGGAGGAGATCTGGCATGTTGGTGGAGAAAGAGAAAAGGGGGTGGGGGTGGGGACGTTTATTTTCAAAGGGTTACAAATTGGGCACGCATGCCCGTCTTACATTAGGCCCTTCTAAGATTAATCTTCCATACGGCAATTGTGTTTTATATATAAAGCATATTATGCTCATGTGTCACATTTCTAAGGGCGGATACAGAGTAAAAATACAGAAGCATGGATGACAAATGTATACCTTCAAATATACATGCAGAAATATGCACACATCGCAGTAACACACACACACACATACTGGGGGAGAGAGAGAGAGAGAGAGAACGAACGAACAAACTAACTTTATTGTCAGAGGTTTACAAATTGGCCACGCAGGCCGGTCCTACATTTTTGGCATATATATATATATATATATATATATATATATATATATATATATATATATATATATATATATATATATATATATATATATATATATCTACACACACACACACACACACACTTTAATGCATACACCCTCAAACAAATACATACAAGTACTTATGCATACACATATGTGCACTCCAACTCATACACACACATACACACTTGCACAGTCACATTTATGCACCCACACATACACACACTTGCACAGTCACATTTATGCACACATCCATACACATAGGTGCATCCACACACACACACACACACACACTTGCACTCTCATGCATGCATACACAGATAAACATTCACACAATCACCCACACACTTATATATCCACATACACACACTTATGCATACAAACGCATTCATACATACACACCCAAACACCCACACCTGAATACATATACATACTTTAACTGACATTCAGAGAGAGAGAGAGAGAGAGACAGAGAAATACAGCGAAAAGACAGACAAAGCGAGAGAGACAAAGACAGACAGAGAGATAGATGGAGAGAGACAGACAGGGACAGAGAGACAAAGACAGAGAGAGAGAGACAAAGACAGAGAGGGAGACAGAGACAAAGACGGACAGATAGAGACAGTGAGAGGAGAAGACATACAAAGGGACTGAGACAGAGAGAGACAAACAGACAGAGAGAGAGAGAGAGCTAGAGACAGACAGTGAGCGATGAACAGAGAGAGAGAGAGAGACTATCAGAGACACAGAAAGATACAGAGACAGATCACCATTAAGACAGCTGATTCTCTTAGAAGAGAAGGAATGACGGGTGTGTTGGAGTGCAGCCAACGACGAGCCACCAGCAGCGAAGGCTGCAGGCTAACACAGACTGACAGCCACTACCTCACAAGTTGATGGACCGTGTCTCTGGGCCCCATTGGGACTCACTACATGATGGATCGTGCCGACATTGTTCATGTCCTTAGAGAGACTGGCGACGATCGGAGGATTTGAGAGCAGCGCGTACACGCCACTACTGAGAAACCGTCCATTCACAGGGCTGCCAATACTTGGGTTTTCCACCGAGTTCTGGGTTTTTGTATGATGCCTTTTAAAATTGGCGAAAGGAAAGGGGGGGGGGGGGGGGGGGGATTTATCGTTATAAAAAGGTGGGTAAATGTTTTGTTTTCGTAACTAATAATTTTTTACTTTTTATCAATCTTGGGGGGGGGGGGGGGGGGGGGGTGTTCTTTTGCTCATGTAAGGCATGGGTTTTTTTGGTCAGCTTAGCTTGGGTTTTGATTAATATCCTTTTAGCAGCTCTGCATCCACTTATCTTCCTCTCTCTTCTCCTTCTTCGCGTTCACCGGCTGTAAACTCCGGCAGAAAGTTCTGGTTGTTCGTCTGCCTCTGGACTTTAGACTTGTTCCAGAAACGTGAGTGCTGCGTGCATATCCGTTTTACAGAGCTGACTCGTTTGTATGCAGACTGTTGGTTCCTTGCCTCTCAGGCAGATGCACTCCTTCGAAGGAAACCCCTAATTAGTCGACTCTTGCGACATGCTGGTTGGGGAGGCAGTGGGTATCTTCTTGTTTTTCCCACAATGGGACCCTGGGAAGTAAAGGCTGCCGGTGTGATGTTGACCGCATTACCCACCAATGGCTGATCGGTCTATAAAAATATAGGTCTAGCCCTATATACCCAATATGACTAAATGCCTGGAAAAGGGATGTTTTACTTTTACTTTATTAGTAGTAAAATCAGGATGTACGTCCCGGGGAAGTAAAGACGGCCGGCATAATACTGACCACATTACCCACCTAATGCCAATTGGTCTGTAAAAATATAGGTGCTCTTCCCATATGCCCGATGCGCCTAAGGCGTAAAAAGGGATCTTTACTTTTCTTTATTGGGTGTAGAGAGCGGTGCACCGTATGTAAGTCATGGTAACTGTTATAGGGCTGGCGTTGTTAACCACGCTACGCTAATGTAAATGTGCGAAGGGGAGTCTGAGCACCTATGGACGCGTATCCGGAGTGCCGTGATGACAATCAATCTCATGACTGATTACATGAACATTGCTACCTTTCAGGGAACCGCATCGAGGGGCTGTCGGCTGTCCGGGGCAGCGAGTTTAAAACTTGTAAAAGTTGGCTCTTCCCAGTTTGTATGTTTTTGCCTTATAATATTAATAATAATAAGTAAAGTGAAGGACCCTTTTCTACGCCTTTAGGCGTATTGGGTATATAGGGCTAGACCTGTTTTCTAAAGACCTATCGGTACTTGGTGGGTGATGTGGTCAGCATCACACCGGCCGCTGTTACCTCCTAGGATTGAACCTGGCACCCACATAAAGCATTTTTTTTATTATAATGATGAAAACAATAATATGAAGAAGGTAGCTACGTTTGTCATTTCTAATAACAGCAGTACCTGGGATAGGCAGGCTGACTGATAAATGGATGGATACTGTACGTACATAGTATTTTTTTTTTTAAAGAAGTAAAAAATGGTTGTACTTTCCACAAAGTGTCTGAAAGGGTGCCGATACTGACCATAAAATGTCTTTTACAATAGTGCTGAAAACAAAATGATGCCTACAGAGGGTGCCGGTGCCGTGTACTGTTGTGCACTGCCAGAAGAGGGGGAAAGCACATTAAAACGCACATACACCCCCACCCCACCTACCCTTATACATACAGACATATCCCGCGTGGGTTTCGGGACCCTGTTAGAGGGGGAAAACGAGAATAGACCCGCTGCCTACCCAAAAGCATGTCGTAAGAGTCGACTAATTGAGAGCTTCCTTCGAGGTCGGAGTGCATCTGCCTGAGAGGCAAGGAACCAACAGTCTGCATACAAATGAGTCACATCTGTAAAACGGATGCACACGCAGCACTCAGGTTCTGGAACAGGACTGCAGTCCAAAAGTGGATGAACACTAAAAACTTTCCGCCAGAGTTTACCGCTGGTGAACGCAAAGAAGAAGAAGAAGAAGAAATACAGGCATACAGCCTTGTACACGTCTACAACAGAATGCATACTCAAATACATATACATATATATATATACACACACACAAACACACAAACACACACATGTTATCTTACTACCTATGTAATATGTTTCAATTACAATTAAGTTATTTAGACTATTCTAGATTTTAGTGTTTTTTTAATACAGTAAGTACTGTTTCACATTATGGTGCCTCATACAGTAATTATTTAGATTTTTTCACATTATGGTGTCTCATACAGTAAGTATTTATAGATTGTTTTTTTAGACTGTTGTATATTATAGTTCCTCTAACAATCAGCATTTAGATTATTAAACACATTATGGTGCTTTATACAATAAGTATTTAGATGGTTTCACATTATGGGGTATCATACAATAAGTAGTTCTCTGCATTAAATTATTGCTGTTATTATTTCATTTTGTCCCTTTTTTTCTACTTCCAGAATTGAACTTTGAGTGCTCTCACTGCAACAATAGGTTTGCTTCGGAGAGGATCCTCAGGGAGCACATGAGACACCATGGTAAGTCTTAGACCTCATGCGATTGTCCTCGGGAAAGAAATTGGGGCCTAACTAGGATGGCAGGTGGTAGACTGAGCTTGATAGCAGCTGACAGATGGTTGTTTCAAGTTCCCTGATGGTAGGCAGAGGCTGACAGATGGTTGTTTCAAGTTCCATGATGGTAGACAGGGGCTGACAGATAGTTGTTTCAAGTTCCCTGATGGTAGGCAGAGGCTGACAGATGGTTGTTTCAGGTTCCCTGATGGTAGGCAGAGGCTGACAGATGGTTGTTTCAAGTTCCATGATGGTAGACAGGGGCTGACAGATAGTTGTTTAAAGTTCCCTGATGGTAGGCAGAGGCTGACAGATGGTTGTTTCAGGTTCCCTGATGGTAGGCAGAGGCTGACAGATGGTTGTTTCAAGTTCCCTGAAGGTAGACAGAGGCAAACAGATAGTTGTTTCAAGTTCCCTGATGGTAGACAGGCTGACAGATAGTTGTTTCAAGTCGAATGATGTAGTCAACACAACACTGAATCATTATAGATGAGTTTCCCTGGGGCTCTGTTGTGAGGAAAACAAGAATAGAACCACTACCTACTCAAACAAATTAAAAGCATGCCATAAGAGTCGACTGTTTGGGAGCTTCCTTCGAAGTCACAGTGTATCTGCCCAAGTGGCAAGGAACAACCGACTGGACACAAATAAGCCAGCAAAACGAATGTACATGCAAAACTCAGGCCTTGGCACAGAGCCAAAGTCCAAATTGACGATAACCAGGACTTTTCACCAGAGCTAACAGCTGGTGAACTAATAAGAAGATTGTTGGAAGATTGTTCCAACCAACTGGATTTTCTTTTTCTTCTTCTTCTTCTTCTTTTTTTTCTTCTTGTTCTTGTTCTTCTTCTTTTTCTTCTTCTTCTTCTTCTTCTTCTTCTTCTTCTTCTTCTTCTTCTTCTTCTTCTTCTTCTTCTTCTTCTTCTTCTTCTTCTTCTTCTTCTTCTTCTTCTTCTTCTTCTTTTTTTCTGCTGTCCCTTCCATGCTGCTGCCTGAAGGTTTGAAACCATGAGAAGATAAAATGTCAGTCTGGATGACAGACCAACAGGAGAGATCTAAACTACCCCATTCAGGCTCCAAAGACGTTACATAAATAAGGCACCTGTAATGGTCTCACCTGCCCAGTGCAGCCTGCAGTCCTGCACATGCAAGGATATGAACCTTCACTTAGCCGCATAGGGTGGTGCATAGGGCAGAGGTCACAGCTTTCCATGTCTGGTGGTTCATTGCCAACTGTTTAAGGTCGTTGATTGATGTTCATTAGGGCCATGGTTGAGCCTTCCCTCATGATGGTTCTACATAGGTTCGCTCTTGGTCTTGCTAATTTTCTTATCTCTTCTGGTGTTCATATGAAGGCTTGATGGCGGAGTCTTATCTTATCCATCCTGAGTGCATGGCCGATGTAGTTCCAGTGGCGCTTTCTTACAAAACTGTATACATTTTCTTGCTTGGTCTCTTGTCTTATTTGGGTATTGGATCTGAAACCTGTCCAGTGGAGATTTAGTATTCTTCTAAGACATCTGTTGTTGACATTGTCAAATTTTTTTTTATCTAAAACTACTGTTGCTTTCCTACTCTTGCAACCATAATTTAGCACCCTAATCACACAAGAGTTGAAGATCTTAAGTTTTGTGTGTTTGCTGAGTGTCTTTGACTTCCAGATGTTTGACAGTTTGTTAAAGCTACTTGATGCCATTATGCTTGTAGATCAGTGTTTCCCAAACTGTTCTTAGTCACGGCACATTATTTAAATTGACAAATTTTCACAGCACCCTAGCCTAAGTAAAAGTATGACTATTCATACGTAAGAGATTTAAAACAATAAAATAAAACTCGTGTATCTTGGAATATTTTGTGGCGCACATGTGAAGAGGTTGCTGGGGCGCTGCAGCGCACAATTTAAGAATCACTGTTTTAGAGGCTTCTAGTTGACAAGTTCCAAACATCCTTAGTTTTAGAATCACATTTCTGGCTCTAAATGAACCTGCACTAGAGAAACAGTAAACCAGATGTTGCTTCTGCTCTTCTGTTCACAGTCAACCACTACAAATGTCCGCTGTGTGACATGACTTGCCATTCGCCCTCGGCTGTCCGAGACCACGTGCGATACAGACATTCCCAGGAGAGGAGTTTCCAGTGTCCACAGTGTGACTACAAGTATGTTTTATTTGTTTGCTGTGGAACTCTTCTTTTTCTTCTTCTTCTTCTTCTTCTTCTTCTTCTTCTTCTTCTTCTTCTTCTTCTTCTTCTTCTTCTTCTTCTTCTTCTTTTCTTCTTTTTCTTCTTCTTCTTCTTCTTCTTTTTCTTCTTCTTCTTTTTCTTCTTCTTCTTCTTCTTCTTCTTCTTCTACTACTTCTTCTTCAGTACTATGAATGTTAGTTTATCGAAAGATTATCCTCATTGCAAATCGGACAAGTCCATACGTGGTCAGGTACCATCTTCAGGAAATCCCACAGCGTGTGTTGAATTGACATCACATCACTCGGGGTATTTCCATGAGTGCTCCGTCCCCATCATCAGCAGCCAGACAGAGATCCAAAACTATTTGTGCTGGTCGTAGTCTGGTTGTATGTCCGTCTTGCCTTTACTCTGAGTGTAATGTGCTGGCCGAACCCTCTGGTCACACCCAGGTGCATCATTCTCTCCAGCCCATAATAATCTAGTTTCTCTTCTGACTTTGTTACTTGTTCCCAAAGGGCTTTGACCACATCTGCCTTATCATGTATCAATTCACCACCCAGCAATGCAGATCCGCGTGTGACGACTGATAACATCAGTTCTTTGTTGGTCTACTATTCTTCTTTGGCTACCTGTATAGTGTTTATGTTTGGCATCACCTCTTCTGACCTGAATGAAGTTCTTGTAGTCTTTTGAGTGTTGCCGCTTCACCGTTGTCTCTTGAATCATCTTCTCTTCCTGCCTCCATGAGAGCATTGAGAATGTCGGCCTGGTCTGTTGTGAATGTATTCTATTTAATGCTTCACTCTTTTTATATGTATTGAGTACCCTTTTTAAGTATCTCATATATATATATATATATATATATATATATATATATATATATATATATTATATATATATATATATATATATATATATATATATATATATATATATATATATATATATATATATATATATATATATATATATATGTGTGTAAAAAGTAAAGATCCCTTTTCACGCCTTTAGGCGCATCAGGCAGATAGGAAGAGCACCCATATTTTTACAGACCAATCGGCACTGGGTGGGTAATGTGGTCAGCATATGGCCGGCCGTCTTCACTTCCCTAGGACACACATCCTGGTACCCATTTTAGGCTGGGTCGACCTGCAACGCCTCATACCACGATAAAAATCCATGCAACCAGCAGTGGGTTTCGATCGTAGTACGTTTGAATTACAAGTTGGACTCGCAACACCTAAGCCACGGACGCCGCATATATGTATATATTTATTTCCACACACCAAGTAATAATTTCCTTAGAGTTTTGTAAAGGTTCAGCGCTCCATGCTATTGTTGAAATTTACACCAAGCGGTCTGCAGCCAGTTAGCTACGGGAATTGGAACAAGGGCTTCAGAATTTGAGAGTATGTTGTGAACATCAAAGCCATGGACAGAATCTTGAAATGGTATTATTTATCCCATAATTGTTGGAATTTTTTTTTAATTGCTGTGACAGAGCAAAGAGCGCGACAGACCTGAGGCGGCACAGCTTGTCGCATGTGACCAAGGAGGCCTACTCCTGCACCAGGCCTGACTGTGAGAAGGTGTTCAAGACCAAGAAGGAGCTGATGGAGCACTACAGTACAGATCATGAGGTCTGTTCTATCTCGGTCATTGTCTTCCTTTTCGTCCTGAGTATAGTCTTTGTCTCTCATTTTTTGTCCTAAGTATAGTATCTCTGTTGTTGTCTCATTGTTTTGTCCTAAGTATAGTGACTCTTTTCTTGTCTCCCTTTTTGTCCTAAGTATAGTGTCTCTGTCATTGTCTTCCTTTTTGTCCTAAGTATATTTATGTCTGTCTCCCCCTTTTTTGTCACAAGTATATCTGTGTCTGTCGCTCCCTTTTTTGTCTTAAGTATATTTGTGTCTGTCCCTGGCTTTTTGTCCTAAGTAAATATGTGTCTGTCTCCCCTTTTTGTCCTAAGTATATTTGTCTCTGTCTCCCCCTTTCTGTCCTAAGTATATTTGTGTCTGTCCAAGGCCTTTTGTCGTAAGTAAATTTGTGTCTGTCTCCCCCTTTTTATCCTAAGTATATTTCTGTCTGTCTCCCGCTTTTTGTCCTAAGTATAGTTGTCTCTGTCTCCCCCTTTTTGTCCTAAGTATATTTCTGTCTGTCTTCCCCTTTTTGTCCTAAGTATATTTCTGTCTGTCTCCTGCTTTTTGTCCTAAGTATAGTTGTCTCTGTCTCCCCCTTTTTATCCTAAGTATATTTCTGTCTGTCTTCCCCTTTTTGTCCTAAGTATAGTTGTCTCTGTCTCCCCCTTTTTGTCCTAAGTATATTTGTCTCTGTCTCCCCCTTTTTATCCTAAGTATAGTTGTCTCTGTCTCCCCCTTTTTGTCCTAAGTATATTTGTCTCTGTCTTCCCCTTTTTGTCCTAAGTATATTTATCTCTGTCTCCCTCTTTTTATCCTAAGTATATTTGTGTCTGCACCTTTTTGTCCTAAGCATATCTGTGTCCGTCTCCCTTTTTTTTTTTGGGTCCTAAGTATATTGTCTGTCTTCCCCCTCTTTGTCCTAAGTATATTGTCTGTCTTTTTAAAATTAATATCATGAATGATATATGGTCAAGTAGAAAGCAAATGATGTCACTGGTGGCACAGGATTTTTTTTAAAAAGTGAATATTGCAGTATGTGTACATAGTTTTATTCTAATACACGCAACCAAGCGTGTCCATCAAACTTTGTTTTCTTTTTTTCTGAATTCAACTGCCAACTATACTTCACCAGAAACTTAAACAATAAAGAGCATCCAATGACAGAAAAAAGAAAAAAAAATATTGTCTGTCTTCCCCTTCTTTGTCCTAAGTATATTTGTTTCTCTATCGCCTTTTCTGTCTGTTGGTGTGTCCATCTCCCTTTCTGTCTTGTATCTGTTAGTGTGTCTCTGTCTGCTTTTGTGTCTCTAGTGTGTGTCTCCTTTTCATTCTGTAGTTGTGCATCTGTCTCCTTTTTTGTCTTTAGGGCTGAATGTAAGACAGGCGTGTATGAAAATAAAGTTTGTTCATAAATGTGTGTCTGTCTGTCTGCCTTTCTGTCATGTGCCTGTAGATGTCTGTCTTGTCCTCTCTCTCTCTTTTTCTGTTTGTCTGTCTCTCTCATGTAGATGTCTGTCTTGTGCTCTCTCTCTCTTTTTTTGTTTGTCTGTCTCTCTCATGTTTACCTCCTGTCTCTCTGCCTCCCTTTCTACTCCTATATGTTACTGCTCTTTGCTTCTTTCCTTTACCCTCGTACACACAAGGCCTAGTTGACTTTAGATCATTTTCATGGTTTTCAGGTATGCAAGGACTACGAATGCCACATTTGCTCAAAACCATTTGTGCGAGGCTGGTATCTCACCATGCACCTGAAGGAGGTGCACAATTACCGCTGGCCTTCCGGACACAAGCGCTTCAGGTAGGTCTTGTTTCTCTGTGTCCGCATACCAGAGCTGTTTGTGGTAGACACTGTATGCATCTTTTTCATTATGTTACTTTAGTCTTAAGTGTTTAGTAACATCATGTTTAATTTAACTTTGTGTGAACCTTTTTTTTTCCTGTACCTTATATATATTTTTTTTTTTTTAAATCCCCCTCCTTGTTGGCCTTTATCTCATCCTTATTCCTCTTTTTTTATTTGAACTCCCTAATTCTTCTTCTTCTTCCACCACCTCCTCGTTTTTCTTCTTACTCTAGCGCTGCTGCTGCTGTTTTTTATTATTCTTTGTCTTCCTTTTTCTGCTTCTTTTTTTTAAATTTCTTCTATGTCTCCTTCTTTCTTCTGTTGTTTTTGTTCGAACTAATCCATCTTCATCACCTATGCCTTCTTCTCCTTTCCCCATGTATTCGTACTCATTTTTCTATTGCTGCTATCTTCTTTTTCTTCTCAGCGTTCACCGGCGGAAACTTCTAGACTTTGATCCTGTTCCAGAACTTGAGTTTTGTGTGCACATCCGTGTTACAAATCTGGCTTATTTGTATGCAGACTACTGGTTCCTCGCCTCTCAGGCAGATGCACTCTGACTTTAAAGGAAACACCCATAATTAGTTGCCTTGTATGACATGCTTGATGGGGTGTGGGGAAGGGGGGTGTGGGGACAATGGGTTTATTATTATTTTTTTTACCATGAAATGGGGTCCCGGCACCCACATGGTGGCTGCTCTAATTTTTACGTCTGTGAGCTGCAGTTGACAGCTGGGGAAAGTTAAAAAAACAAGAATATATAAAATCTTTTGCACTAACAATGCTAACTTATGGATGCCAGAGTTTGAAAGCAACGTTAGCTCTAAATTTGAAAAATTAGACAGTTTTGAGGACAAATATCTTCAAAGAATACCCAATCTTCACTGGACAGATTTCAGATCCAATATGCAAATAAGATAAGAGACCGGGCAGGATAATGTATCGAATTTTACAAGAAAGTGCAGCTATAACTACATCGGCCATGCACTAAGAATGGATACGACCAGACTTCCCCTTCAGGCCCTGAAGGACACCAAAGGTCAGAAGAAAACCGGAAAGACCAAGAGAGACTCTGCAGAGAAACATCATCAGGAAGGCTCAAACTGACCTAATCAAATCACAAACCTAAAACATGAGGAAACCAACTGCCACACATGGAGTGCCATGACCTCTGCCCTATGTGTCACCCTAGACTCAAGCGGAAAGACTAACTAACATGAAAATTGTTGATAATCATATTTTTCTTCCGCAGGTACAAATTACATGAAGACGGAGTCCGCCGGCTACAGACAATTCGATATGAAAGTATTGAGGTCAGTCAGCAGGTTTTGGGACAGGACCTATCGGCCCAGTCAGTTACTGCCAACGGTGAGGATGATGATGAAAATAATGCTCTCATCATTGAAACCGGAAGCTGCCATGGTGATAAAAGCAGCACAGACTTCAGAGATCTACCAGATGCATCAAAGGAATGTGCAGAGTTTAGAAGCCAAGAGATTGCTGTAAGTCGCACTGAGGATTTTGAGTATCTCAAAGAGGATGCTGGTGGTTCCAGAAATGCCTCGGCAGTCAGTCTGGCGGTCAAGCGAAAAGGGCCAGATGACGGTGCTGTTCTAAAGAATCTGGCCGTCAGCGGAGAAGGGCCTGAAGACGGTGCTGGTCCAAAGAACAAACGCAAATTAAAAGAAACTCAGGGAAACACGGCAAAGTCTAAGGGAGGTTGTAAAAAGCCAGTGAAAGAATCGTCTGTGGTCAGTGAAGCTTCAAATGTTGGAGATGCTAGCAATAGTCAGCAAGACACGGTGAAAGCGCGGAGACAGGCGAGGAAGAAAAAGAAGAAGGGGGATAGCCAAGAATTGCCTGCTGAACTGAAACAGACTGGTGTAGATGAAACAAACAAGACATGGCTGGAAGTTTTCTATGTAGACCTAGATATGAAATAATCTATGTAGATTATCTATAGTTCATTGCTATGTTGCTATACATGAAATTAGACTTGAAATTTTTGGGTAGATCATCTTTTCTTTCAGTTCACTGTTGTCCATGAAATTAGACTGGAGAAATGTGGGTAGATCATCTTTTCTTTCAGTTCACTGTTGTCCATGAAATTAGACTGGAGAAATGTGGGTAGATCATCTCTTCTTTCAGTTCACTGCTGTCCATGAAATTAGACTGGAGAAATGTGGGTAGATCATCTCTTCTTTCAGTTCACTGCTGTCCATGAAATTAGATTGGAGAAATGTGGGTAGATCATCTTTTCTTTCAGTTCGCTGTTGTCCATGAAATTAGACTGGAGAAATGTGGGTAGATCATCTCTTCTTTCAGTTCGCTGCTGTCCATGAAATTAGACTGGAGAAATGTGGGTAGATCATCTCTTCTTTCAGTTCACTGTTGTCCATGAAATTAGATTGGAGAAATGTGGGTAGATCATCTCTTCTTTCAGTTCGCTGTTGTCCATGAAATTAGACTATACAAATGTGGGTAGATCATCTCTTTTTTCATTTCACTGCTGTCCATGAAATTAGACTGGAAAAAATGTGGGTAGATCATCTCTTCTTTCAGTTCACTGTTTCAATCCCCCCCCCCCCCCCCTCCCACCCCCACCCATGGCTGTGGCCTATGCCTATGCTGACATTTCAAGAATGCTTGAAATGTAGCTCTTTATGGTTTTGTTTTTTCCGTCTAATTTTTATAAATGTTTATGATTTTGCTATCATATTGTTTGTACAAATATTTATTTACTACTTATTTCAACATTAGAACTTTAAAAAGAAAGAGCTTTGTAGAGAAATACAATATTAGAGCTTTATAAAAGAGGGGCAGTGTTAGAGCTTTGTAGAGGAAGGCAATATTAGAGCTTTATAAAGAGAGGCTTTGTAGAGAAAGGCAGTATTAGAGCTTTCTATAGAGAGGCTTTGTAGAGAGAGACAGTATTAGAGCTTTATATAGAGAGGCTTTGTAGAGAAAGGCAATATTAGAGCTTTATAAAGAGAGGCTTTTTAGAGAAAGGCAATATTAGAGCTTTATATAGAAATGCTTTGTAGAGAATGGGAGTATTAGAGCTTTATAAAAAGAGGCTTTGTAGAGAATGGCAGTATTAGAGCTTTATAAAAAGAGGCTTTGTAGAGAAAGGCAGTATTAGAGCTTTTTAAAGAGAGGCTTTGTAGAGAATGGGAGTATCAGAGCTTTATTAAAAGAGGCTTTGTAGAGAAAGGCAGCATTAGAGCTTTATAAAAAGAGGCTTTGTAGAGAAAGGCAGTATTAGAGCTTTTTAAAGAGAGGCTTTGTAGAGAATGGGAGTATCAGAGCTTTATTAAAAGAGGCTTTGTAGAGAAAGGCAGTATTAGAGCTTTATATAGAGAGGCTTTGTAGAGAATGGCAGTATTAGAGCTTTATATAGAGAGGCTTTGTAGAGAAAGCCTATATTAGAGCTTTATAAAAAGAGGCTTTTTAGAGAAAGGCAATATTAGAGCTTTATATAGAAAGGCTTTGTAGAGAATGGGAGTATTAGAGCTTTATAAAAAGAGGCTTTGTAGAGAATGGCAGTATTAGAGCTTTATAAAAAGAGGCTTTGTAGAGAAAGGCAGTATTAGAGCTTTTTAAAGAGAGGCTTTGTAGAGAATGGGAGTATCAGAGCTTTATTAAAAGAGGCTTTGTAGAGAAAGGCAGTATTAGAGCTTTATAAAAAGAGGCTTTGTAGAGAAAGGCAGTATTAGAGCTTTTTAAAGAGAGGCTTTGTAGAGAATGGGAGTATCAGAGCTTTATTAAAAGAGGCTTTGTAGAGAAAGGCAGTATTAGAGCTTTATATAGAGAGGCTTTGTAGAGAATGGCAGTATTAGAGCTTTATATAGAGAGGCTTTGTAGAGAAAGCCTATATTAGAGCTTTATAAAAAGAGGCTTTGTAGAGTAAGGCATTATAACACAATTTTGACCACATTTAGGGTTACTTTTAGTGAGCAGGCATTTTTTTTTAAGGTCCAACTCATTTTGAAGTTATTTGTTTATTATTATTTTGATAAAGTTTAAAGGTTTGAGCCTGACTGAGTTCAGAAAAATAAAAATGAATTGCTAACAGTACAGTGGTGTACTTCTGTGTGTGCAAGGTTTGTTTGAGTGGAGATTTGTGTTGGTGAGTGTGCAAGGTTTGTTTTAGTGGAGATATGGGTCGGTGAGGGTGTGCAGGTTTTGTTTGAGTGATGTGTGTTGGTGACGGTGTGTAGGGTTTGTAGGTTTTGTTTAGAGGAGATGTGGGTTGGTGAAGGTGTGTAGGGTTTGCATGACTGACCATACATATGATGCGTTTGTATGTGTGTGTGAGTCTAGGTGGGTGGTCATTTCATTTCTAAAGTTGGGTCGACCTGGGAGCCAAGAGTACTTGTTAGTGTCTGTGATATTTCTGTGACCTACTTTTGCTTGGTTGCTGGCTCTGTTACAGCTGTATCTGCATAACATTGCTCTGTATGGTACAGTCTCCATTGCCAGTCTTGTTTCATGGCCAAACCATTTGATGTGTTGTCTACCAGTAAAGTTCAGTATTGTTTCTGTGCTGACTCTCCTCCTGGTGTCATCATCTCCAAGTCCATCTTCCCTTATTACAGCTAGCAGAATTTGTAAACATTTCACTGTGGTGTGTGTTGGTACCTTCCTTCATGGTTAGTACCGATCCTTTGTTTTTACCTTTGAAAAACAACCCTGCATATCTCCAAAAGACATACTGAGCACATCCTGAGGAAGTGCTGAATACAATATAAAATGCGACTAGAAAGCTTGATGGATGGAATGGAAAAGATTCTCACAAATACAGATGAACATTACTATCAAAGTCTTTATCAATGGAGTAAAGGTTTCCAGCTTATAAGGCATATAGAGCTTGACCAGTAAGCAATCGGGGGGGGGGGGGGGAGGGGGGGTGATGTGGTGGGTCAAGCTGGCCACCTTTACTTCCCAGGACTTTACCTAGTACTCATTTAAGGCTCGGTCCACCTGGCGAGCCAAGGTAATTGAGGGTGGAGGGGGGGGGGTGAATCCTGCTCTGTTAGAACCTAATCCCACAACCTTCAGATCCGCAGGTGAGTATCTAGTTACTACACCAGAATATCTAGCTGCTACACCAGAGTATCTAGCTGCTACACCAGAATATCTAGCTGCTACACCAGAATATCTAGCTGCTACACCAGAATATCTAGCTGCTACACCAGAGTATCTAGCTGCTACACCAGAATATCTAGCTGCTACACCAGAATATCTAGCTGCTACACCAGAATATCTAGCTGCTACACCAGAATATCTAACTGCTACACCAGGGTATCTAGCTGCTACACCAGAGTATCTAGCTGCTACACCAGAGTATCTAGCTGCTACACCAGAATATCTAGCTGCTATACTAGAGTATCTAGTTGCTACACTAGAGTATCTAGCTGCTACACTAGAGTATCTAGTTGCTACACTAGAGTATCTAGCTGCTACACTAGAGTATCTAGCAGCTACACCAGAGTATCTAGCAGCTACACCAGAGTATCTAGCTGCTATACCAGAGTATCTAGCTGCTTTACCAGAGTATCTAGCTGCTACACCAGAGTATCTAGCTGCTACACTAGATTATCTAGTTGCTACACTAGAGTATCTAGCTGCTACACTAGAGTAGCTGCTACACCAGAGTATCTAGCTGCTACACTAGATTATCTAGTTGCTACACTAGAGTATCTAGCTGCTACACTAGAGTAGCTGCTGCACCAGAGTATCTAGCTGCTACACTAGAGTAGCTGCTGCACCAGAGTATCTAGCTGCTGCATCAGAGTATCTAGCTGCTATTGCAGATAGGCTCAAAGTTCTGCAAGCAGTCATCAAATCTCAAACTAGCTGCTGGCAAGAGGCACCTCCTGCATGAAGCCCTGGGTATAGATAAGGATCCAGATGAAAACAGGAAGGTCTTGAATGGCACAAGCTGAAGACACAATTGGACATGTGTGCAGGCTTTGATAAATTTGGGCGAGGAGAGGAGTGGGTCAGGGTGTCCGAACAAGTTTCAGACTTGTGTAGGATTCTAATCACGTTAGGTCGTGATTGCAGAGACTGGCCAGCTGGTGCTGAAGAATCAGAAGTTGAACAAATGATTCATGACAATTCCCGCCCAAGTGATGTGTTTGTATATACAGATGGCTCTGTGTTTATGGATAGACGAAGTGTAATGGGGCTTCATAGCAAAGGCGAATGGGAGTCGCCTAGTGCAACAAAACCTTGCATATATCTCAACGTCTAGTTTGAGAATGGAGGTGGAGGCAGTCACTGCTGCCTTCCACTGGCTTGAGATTCAGCTGTACACACATGCAGTGATTGTAACGGACTCACAGAGCTTGTTGAGAAAGGGGGACACAGACATGCTTCGAGCAGAGTGGCAAGCATCACTTCAGAGGTCCCAAGTTGTTAGCATCCTTTTGATATTTTCTCCAGGTAATGCCGGTGTGTTGGGAAATGAGCAAGTAGATAGACTGTCTGTGGCTGGCTCTGCACCACTTGGTGGTGAAATGATTTATAACAAGTTAGATATTGTAAAGGCCCTTTGGAAGCGAGTGAACAGTGCAGAGGCGCAGATAGATCATTACGGTTTAAGGATAATAGCGCTGCGAGGAGTTACCAGGGAAAGTGGCCGACGCTCAGTACTCAGGAGAATGATGAGACGGATATGCAATCCGACGGTTACTGGTACCATCGGAATTGGAACTTTTCGTTTGCTGCTGAAGGGACTGAGCACTTATGGAAGTGTCCCGAGTATTGTGATGTCGATTCTTAATTGCGCATTTATAGGGGCCTGTGGCCTTCTCATATAAAAACCACTGGCATGTGGACTGAAAGTATTTAACGAGGAGGGAATCCGAGCAGTTATGGACTGAATGGTTCTATGTGAAATGATGATAATATGCTAACCATCCAACAAACTAGAAGATTGGGAAATTTCATGTAGACATTTGAGCACATAATGAACGGACATTTGCTTTTTCGTTTGCATGGCCCGTGCAGCAAACATGGCGGCCGGTCGTTACTTCGCCAGGTAAATAATTAAATATTGAAAATTATTTTTTTTATGGATGGATTAGAGTGACCATAGGTCCCCTTTCACCGTTCATCATCATCATCAACTTTATCATCAAGTGCTTTGCCAGCTGATATACGCATTCATGCGTCGCCACAGATCTCGGTCTTTGGTGTTCTGGATCAATTTGCCTTCCACCATCATTTCTCTTGGTCTGCCTCTTCTATCTGTGATCTTTCCAGTCGTCACGATATTTTCCATTGCTCCTTTTCTCATCACATGAACAACGAATTGTCACCGTTACAGTCCCGTTTTTTTCCCCTTCTGTTTTTAGTTGTGACCTAGCTGTCCCGTGGATTAGTTAGTTATTCAATCAGTTCAGTCAGTCAGTTAGTAACTTAGTTAGTTAATTAGTTAGTTATTTCTCTTGATCCTAGGGTGGCACATAGGGCAGAGTTTACAGCTCTCCATGTCTGGCGGTTCGTTGACACCTGCTTTAGATCTTGGTTGAACCTTACCTGATGATGGTTCTACTTGGTCTCTCTTAGTCTTTCCCGTTTTGTTTCCCTTCCCGTAAGTACTTAAAAAAATTGTCAAGTTTTATGAAAATCTAGGAATAAGCTCGAGAACAAAACATACACTTACAGTAAATAATAGTATAGTAACAAAAACGTATTGGATGTTATAGTTTTATATACTTCTAATGCCTGAAAATGTGTTGATGAGAATTGTCATTGTAAGTTGAGAAAAAATATAAAGAACTAAAGGACCTTTTTACACGCCTTTAGGCGTACAGGGCATATAGGGCTAGACCTATATTTTCATAAGACCAATCGGCACAAGATGGGAGGTGTGGTCAGCATCACGCCGACCGCCTTTACTTCCCGGGACTGCACCCGGTACCCACTCAAGGCTGGGTCGACCTGGGAGCCAAGGTCATTTTTGACAATAGTCTGGCTTATTGTCATTGTAGCATGCCTTTATTTTTCTCACTGCAGTTAAAGAGCATATTGTTTCGTTTTTTGGGGGTTTTTTTTTTTGTGTGTGGCGGTAGTGGATCGGGTTCAGCTACCATTGTCGAAGCCGGTAATTAAGCCGTTACCTCTGGTTGCCTAGAAGGGAAAGAGACGGGGTGGGGGAGGGTTTAACTGTCTTGTTTAGGAATGTCCCGTTTTCAGGTAATAAATGTTAGTGGGATGTCCCGTTTTCAGCTTTAAAAAACTGTCGGTGAGTTTTCGGCTTTAAAAATGTGATGTCCCGTTTCCAGCTAAAATTTATTGGTGTGATGTTACCTTTTTAGCAAAAATATATTGGTGTTATGTCCCGTTTCCAGCTAAAATGTATTGATGGGATGTCCCGTTTCCATCTAAAATTTATTGGTGTGATGTCCCGTTTCCAGCTAAAATTTATTGGTGTGATGTCCCGTTTCCAGCTAAAATTTATTGGTGTGATGTCCCGTTTCCATCTAAAATTTATTGGTGTGATGTCCCGTTTTTAGCTAAAATTTATTGGTGTGATGTCCCGTTTTTAGCTAAAATTTATTGGTATGATGTCCCGTTTCCAGCTAAAATTTATTGGTGTGATGTCCTGTTTTCAGCTAAAACATATTGGTGTGATACCCCTTTCCAAGCTAAAAACATATATTAGTGGGATGACCCTATTTTAAGCTAAAAAATATTACTGGGTTGTCCCCTTTTCAGCTCAATATATGATGGTCACTTTCGGTGGAGTATTAAAAAAAAAAAAAAGTGGATACACCGCCGCCGACTTCTACAATGGAAGTGGCACACACACAGACATAAATAGCCAATTCTATAATGCCACTGATTTGCTTCCTTCCATAGACTGCTAGAAGACCGTTAAAGGTGGAAAACTGAAAGCCTGGATCACACACTGCTAACTAGGAACTCTATGAGCCAACCACTAAAGTAAGTTTTTTGTTTATTCTACGGATCATAGCACATGGGTGTAACCCATAAGCGCTCCGTTTTTCTTCTTACTCAAGCCTGCGTCAGAAGAAGCTCCGCGCTGTGCACGAACTCTGTTGCACCAGCGAGGATCTTGAAATGCTTTAGTTAGATTTTAAACTTTAAATTTTGCCCGGGCAGTGCCGTTAGACTACTCTTGTCGATTTCCAACTGCCAAGGGATTTTTTTCGTGCGCAACAATTCACACGGGCGTCCAGTATCACTACACAGTGACCAGGTGGGAAATAGCTAGAAAAAAAAATCCCAGCCATCACCAGGGCTTAAACACGGGACCTCTAGCACTCGAGGCGGACACTATGCCTCAAGACCACGCAGCTCAACACCCCCCCCCCCCACTAAAACAAGTGAAAGAAGGACCCTTTTCCATGCCTTTAGGCGTATTGGGCTAGACCTAAAAGTTATAAAATAATCAGTACTCTTTGGGCGATGTGGTTAAAATCACACCTATCGCCTTTACTTCCCAAGACTTTAGCTGGTACCCATTTATGGTAGGGTTGACATGGAAGCCAAGATCATGTGTGAAAAAAAAATTATGGTTTCATAGGGTTTTGAACCCATGACCTTCCAATCCACAGGCGAGCATCTAGCCGCTACACCACGGTGGCTTCCCCACTATAATAAGTACAGGACATCTTTTCCCACATCTGGGTGTATTTCGCACAGAGCGCATTCACCTTTTGACATATCCAGACAAATTTCCCACAGGGTGCATACACCTTTTCACACATGCACAAGTATTTCGCACAGGGTGCATTCACCTTTTCACACATCCAAACGTATTTTGCACATGGTGCATACACCTTTTCACACATCCAAACGTATTTTGTACATGATGCATACACCTTTTCACACATTCAGACATATTTCGTGCAGGGTGCATACACCTTTTCACTCATCCAGACGTATTTCGTGCAGGGTGCATACACCTTTTCACACATTCAGACGTATTTCGTGCAGGGTGCATACACCTTTTCACACATTCAGACGTATTTCGTGCAGGGTGCATACACCTTTTCACACATATTTCGTGCAGGGTGCATACACCTTTTCACACATCCAGATGTATTTAGCAAAGGGTGCATACACCTTTTCACACATCCAAATGTATTTAGCACATGGTGCATACACCTTTTCACACACGCAGACGTATTTTGCACAGGGTGCATAACTCTAATAATCCCAAAGAAGGTTATCACAACAATGAAAAGTAGAATTATTATTATCCCATTGCCACAAATACAAACGACAAGAGCTTTCCTCAGCATATTACATGCAGCAGCTAGACGGTTGCTTGAGGATCCCAAGGTCGTGAGTTCAATTCCGCATGCAACCCGCATTTTTCCAATACTACCTTGGCTCCCAGGTCGACCCAGCCTTAAATAGATACCGAGTAAAGTCCTAGGAAGTAAAGGCAGCCAGTGGACTGCTTCTCACCAGAAATTCTGCTTACCCAGATAAGAGTTTAAGCAAGAAACATTGTTGGGGATAAAGAAATTGTTCTTCATAACAGAAATTCGCCACATCCGAGATCACCCTAACCTGTTAGCACTGTAGTGAGCTGTGCGGTAGTGAAAGAGGTACAGAACAAACACTCAATTGAAGTGTCATAAAGTTTGAAGTCAAGAAGATCAGCTTTATATCGTGCTGGCGAATCAGCCATGTGTATATGTGGACTGGCACCTGAGACAACAGACCACATCCTCCAAGACTGTCCCAAACACAATATTTCCAGGCAAAACTTCTGGCCAAGAGAGACACTGGTTGAAGCCCAACTTTACGGGCCGCTAAGTAAATTACAAAAGACAGTGAAGTTCCTACTAGAGACAACACTGCAGATATAGATAATTTATTTCAAGCGAAAGAAAGAAAAAGAATGTGCTTCATATCACCATGTTCTTGGCAGGGCTGTAACTTGATGAGGCCCTAAGATATAAAAAGACCTGAGGCCCATACTGTCTTAAATTACACCATATTTTACCCAATAGGACTTCACCAGTCTGAACCCTGGTGTACCAGTCTGAACCCTGGTGTACCAGTATGAACCCTGGTGTACCAGTATGAACCCTGGTGCACCAGTATGAACCCTGGTGTACCAGTATAAACCCTGGTGTACCACCATGTGGGGTTTAACACCTCTGCATCCCAGACTGAATTTCTTCTTCTTTTGCAAAGCCTTGTAAAGGATTTGCAACTAACAATAATTCTGTTAAGATAATTTATGGTCTATGCTAAATATGTTTCAGAATCCCAAACCATGTTTGAGGCAACAAATTGCAGACAGCCTGAAAAAAAGACCTTCCCCCGCAGAAAATGTATTTCAAATACTCGGCATCAGGCGAAATCTATTCCATAATTAATGTAGCCATAGACAGCATTTTCATTTTCATGTTCCTTTGGGCAGTGGCCAAGTTTTGTCAGTTTGTCTCAAACAGAGCCCGGGCTCAAAGTGACGAGCCAATAGACTAGATCCTTGATCTGTTTGGGAATCGGTTATACAGCCCTGATACGGAACTAGATGATGATAGAGTTCTGGTTATCAACAGGAACTATGTTGTACATTATATATTATCGATTATTTAAAGCCAGCGCAGTCAATAAGAATTTGATAACAAGAACTATACAGTGGAAAAAGGCATAACTGAACATGGTCACTGATAACAGAAGAGTTGTGTGTTATTTCAGTGTGTAGAACCGCGTGACTACTCATAGTCTATCTATAGTAGTCTATTAAAACAGATAGCCTACTTGTGTCTGTCAAACCACAACTGGCCTAACTGCACCTGTCAAACCACAAGTGGTCTACTTGCACCTGTCAAATCACAGCTGGTCTACTTGCATCAGTCAAGTCAGGTAGCCTACTCGCACCTGTCAAACCTCAATCGACCTACCTGCACCTGTCAAATCATAATCAACTTTCTTATAACCAACAAACCATAATCAACTTGCTTGCACTTGTCAAACCCGATCAACCTACTTGCAACTGTTAAACCCAATTATCCTACTTGCATCAGTCAGTACCTTTTGAACCCAATCATCCTACTTGCATCTATCAAACCAGATACCCTACTTTTACCTGTCAAACCATACATCCTACTTGCAACTGTTAAACCCAACCATCCTACTTGCAACTGTTAGACCCAATCATTCTACCTGCAACTGTTAAACCCAGTCACTACTTGCACCTGTCAAACAAACCAGCCTTTTAACACCTGTCAAAAAGTCAGTGTGGTCGAACCTTCGCCCCTCACATTTGAGCAGAATGGACGCCACTGATGAGGTCGAGAACAATTCTTACAAGGAAGACCTTATTTCGATTTCCAAATGGATCATCTCCTGCACTCTGATTGTGCTGACTGTGTTTGTTGCTTATCGGATCTTGGATACAACGCAAGACCTGCTGGAATTTATGTTTCTTGACAAAGCTACTGCCACTTACAGACTGGTGGCCTGCAGCAACCGCAAGTGGAACAAACCTTCGACAATGTACGGCAAGAAAGATCGATTTTAACTGTAGGACAGGAGCTATTCAACTACGTTTACTCAGGGCTGCCGAAATTTTGAAAACGGGAACTTCCAATAACCCAAGCACTTGCTTAGAAACATCCAACGTTTGTTTTTCTTTTAAAGTTCATGGATCTTTAAAGAGAACAATGATCATAAAGATCTTAATTTGACATGTCAATAAGTGCTCCATTTCGTCCTGTGTAGGTTACGTCTCTAAGAAAAATCATGAATACAACTGGCAACAATCCGCGGGCCACCTGCTAGGCATCCGCGGGCTTAATCTACTCTTCCATATGAACTCTTATCTCAAATTAAGATTTCTGTTACACTTTAAAACAAAAAATAAGTAATGAAACATATTCTTTAAACAAAATGAAGAGGAATGGTTATGGTCCGAGTTAAAGCTGTATACTGGAAAGCAACTGTAAAACGAACAATAAACTAAATCATTTTAAATAACAATCTTGGCCTTTTTAATTGTATTTGTTTCTCATATAAGAAATACTGTAACTCGTAGTTCAACACTGAGTCATCTAGCTAAGCTTCCAGAATGCTGGTCTCATTTAGAAAAGCCAGGTTTGTATTCTTCACAAGGTGACTAATGTTTCTGAGTCATTTCAAAACTGTTGTGAGTGCAGATACCTTCATATTTGTCCCAGGACATGAAGGTGTTGTTGGCACACATGGTGTGTTTATATTTATTTCATGTTTGGTCTGGATCTGCAAAAGAAATCTGGCCAAATATCTTAAATGCAGTTCAGTATATACTATATCACTGAAACTCAAGCGTTTCTTTACGATTAGAAATATTGTGTCAAATGGGATTTTTACTCTGAAACCATCTGGGACTGAAAGAATTAAGGCAAAAGGCTTTTTGAACCGTGTGGTCAAGTTTTTCTGGTTAAAAGTTTGCAGAAAAAAGTGTGTGACCCTTTATAAGCCAGTGGTGCGACATATGAAGTCAGACCCATATTTTTATAGGCCAATGGGCATTCAGTGAATAATGTAGTCAACATCACACTAGCTGCCTTTACTTCCCAGGATTTCGCCTGGTACCCATTTTAGACACTGCTGACCTGGCAGACAAGATCAATTCTTGATATGGAATCGAGCCTATGACTTTCAGGCTTACAGGTGAGCATCTTGCCACTACTTTATCATGGCTCGCATCCACCTCCAAATGCAATAAAATTAATATCAACTGTTCATCATGGACTCAGAGATACAAAACTGTGACCTTATCTGATTACATAAAACAATGTACACAGTCTGGTAATTACATAATAATTTGATTATAGCTGTGTGGGTTCCGGGGCCCTGTTATGGAGAAAACAAGAATAGACCCACTGCCTACCCAAAAGCATGTTGTAAGAGTTGACTAATTGGGAGCTTCCTTCGAAGTCGAAGTGCATCTGCCTGAGAGGCAAGGAACCAACAGTCTGCATACAAATTAGTCAGATCTGTCAAACAGATGCACACGCAACACTCAAGTTCTAGAACAGGACTGTAGTCCAGAAGTGGATGAACAACCAGAACTTTCTGCCAGAGCTGACAGCTGGTGAATGTGAAGAAGAAGATGATTATAGCCATTAAGGCAAAAATCCCATCCATGAAGCAAAACCTGTCATCCAAATCAGGCATCATTCACCTATAATCTGAGACAGTTTGAACACCAACTGGTCAGCAGACAACAAGTAACCTTTCATTTTGTTTGGCTGGTGAAAGTTGCATTGTTACGCATGCAGCACACAGCCAAGGGTAACTATCAATTATGTTTCAAGCTAAGGAAAAGTACATCTGAGACAGCTGAATTGATAAGTTTATGAAGATCGGTGTGTATTTAACTGAACACTTTATTCATCTGCCATCATCCATCCTCACTGTCAGACATCGATCTTTGTGTATCCATTTTCTGACTTTGCCAGTAAATTTATCATTGTTAGCAGAAACTGGATGTTCTGGCCTAGTTTCATCTTCAAGCAGAGTTTTGAATTGTGAATAGCCACCTCATGCACAAGATAAACACTGATCTTCATTCCTTCAGAACTGGAGTGCATCAGCCTGAGAGGCATGGAACCAGCAGTCTGCATAGGAATAAGCAAGATCTGTAAAGCGGATACACACACAAAATTTAGGTCCTGGAACAAAGCTGAAGTCCAGAAATGGACGAACAACCAGTTCTTTCCGCCGAAGTTTACAGCCGGTGAACGCAAAAAACAACAACTGATCCTGATAAACTTATTTCATCAATTAAACTGTCACAAAAGAATGTTTCCAAGTTTGACACAGAATCAATGCTCACCCTCGGTTTATTTGGACAATGAACAAGATGCATACATCTCGTAATTGTAACAGACTCTGAAAGCATGCTGAGAAAGGTAAAGAGAGGGATGCTTCGAGCAGAGTGGCAAGCTTTACTTGAAAAGTCAAGGGTAGTGAGCATACTTTGGATCTTTTCTCCAGGCCAGGCCAGTGTGGTAACGAACAGGCAGACAGATTGGCTGGATCTGCACCACTGGGTGGTAAATTGATACATGACAAGGCAGACGTGGTTACGGCCTTTTAGGAACAAGTAACGAAGTCAGAAGAGAAACAAGATTATTATGGCCTTGAGAGAATGATGCACCTGGGTGTAACCAGAGGGACTGGCCGGCTCACTACACTCAGAGGAAAGACAAGATGGACATATAACTAGATTGTGACCGGTACCATTAGTACTGGAACTCTAGGCTTACTGCTGAAGATGGAGATGGAACACACATGGGAATGCCCTGAGTGCTGTGATGTCAATTCTTGACTCAACTCAATTTTAACTGTTACAAAAGCACTTTTCCAAGTTTGAAACAGAATCAATGCTCACCCTCGGCTTCATCCGGCATAGGTAACAATGCAATTTTCACTAGCTAAACAAAATGGCAGGTTAGTTAACATCTACTGACCAGGCGGTGCTACAGTTTTTCCAGACCACAGATGAATGCTACCTGTTTGGATAACATACTTTACTTCATGGATGGCATTACTGTTTTGGCCATTAGAAAAACCAGTCCTCTTATTTAATTGTCAGACTGTGTATAATATCTTCAGGAAAAAAATCTAGAGTATACAAAGAATCCTATGAGACCTTGATTAAAAACAAATCTTAGTAAAAATGATGCCAGTATTGCCTCCTTATTCTGTATATTATTAATATCCTACCCCAGATGACATCATGGGACAGTCCAGCATTTTAGTGGGTGGTAAGCCTGGGTTTCCCAGCTTTCTACTTTTAACAACCCCAAGAACATCTAGAACTGGCCCTAACCCAAACCCACCTATGTCCCAGGAGAGGGAGCAGCCTAGGTCCCACGACTGCAAGCAGCCTATCCACCACCTCCTGAAATATTAGACTGTTCCGTGACCTATGGATGTCCCCTGTTTGGGGTAGGATATTAATAAAGCACTCCTTATTCTTAACCAAGATGAAGACCAAGAAAGAGATGGATAAATGGTGTAGCTGAAATTGGCAAAAAGATGAACAAATCCATCACCCGGCCAACCGAGCAGCGCAAGACACAGAAAAACCACGACACTGGGCTACAACCTGGTATCAGTGAGACGACAAAACCACGACACTGGGCTACAACCTGGTATCAGTGAGACGACAAAACCACGACACTGGGCTACAGCCTGGTATCAGTGAGACGACAAAACCACGACACTGGGCTACAACCTGGTATCAGTGAGACGACAAAACCACGACACTGGGCTACAACCTGATATCAGTGAGACGACAAAACCATGTCACTGGGCTCCAACCTGATATCAGTGAGACGACAAAACCATGACAATGGGCTACAATCTAGTAAAAGTGAGAGGACAAAACCATGACACTGGGCTACAAGTTGGTATCAGTGAGACAACAAAACCAAGACACTGGGCTCCAACCTGGTATCAGTGAGACAACAAAACCAAGACACTGGGCTCCAACCTGGTATCAGTGAGACAACAAAACCAAGACACTGGGCTACAACCTGGTATCAGTGAGACAACAAAACCAAGACACTGGGCTCCAACCTGGTATCAGTGAGACAACAAAACCAAGACACTGGGCTACAACCTGGTATCAGTGAGACAACAAAACCACGACACTGGGCTACAACCTGGTATCAGTGAGACAACAAAACCAAGACACTGGGCTCCAACCTGGTATCAGTGAGACAACAAAACCACGACACTGGGCTACAACCTGGTATCAGTGAGACGACAAAACCACATCACTGGGCTCCAGCCTGATATCAGTGAGACGACAAAACCACGACACTGGGCTACAACCTGGTATCAGTGAGACAACAAAACCAAGACACTGGGCTCCAACCTGGTATCAGTGAGACAACAAAACCACGACACTGGGCTACAACCTGGTATCAGTGAGACGACAAAACCACATCACTGGGCTCCCGCCTGATATCAGTGAGACAACAAAACCACGACACTGGGCAACAACCTGGTATCAGTGAGACAACAAAACCACGACACTGGGCAACAACCTGGTATCAGTGAGACAACAAAACCACGACACTGGGCAACAACCTGGTATCAGTGAGACAACAAAACCACGACACTGGGCAACAACCTGGTATCAGTGAGACAACAAAACCACGACACTGGGCAACAACCTGGTATCAGTGAGACAACAAAACCACGACACTGGGCAACAACCTGGTATCAGTGAGACAACAAAACCAAGACACTGGGCTCCAACCTGGTATCAGTGAGACAACAAAACCACGACACTGGGCTACAACCTGGTATCAGTGAGACAACAAAACCACGACACTGGGCAACAACCTGGTATCAGTGAGACAACAAAACCAAGACACTGGGCTCCAACCTGGTATCAGTGAGACAACAAAACCAAGACACTGGGCTACAACCTGGTATCAGTGAGACAACAAAACCACGACACTGGGCTACAACCTGGTATCAGTGAGACGACAAAACCACGACACTGGGCTACAACCTGGTATCAGTGAGACAACAAAACCACGACACTGGGCTACAACCTGGTATCAGTGAGACAACAAAAGAAGAAGAAGAGAATTTTTGACCAAACAGTTTTCGAAACAAACTGGTGGAGGAAATGAGGATGTCTACAAGAAACGTGGATGAAAGAAGCCAGAAGTGCTGATACACACAATACTGCACACAATGGGACAACATGGATGACTAGACTGGGAGCCCTATTTGACAGGTAATGGCACAACAGGATAATGATTAGCTTTCTTAAAGGTCATACATTTGGACAATGTGGATTAATCATCTCTACACAAACAAGAACAATATGGATTAATCATCTCTACACAAGCAGTCATACATTTGGACGAAATGGATTAATCAACTCTAAACAGTCATACATTTGGACAATATAGATTAATCATCTCTACACAAACAGTCATACATTTGGACAATATAGATTAATCATCTCTACACAAACAGTCATACATTTGAACTATATGGATTAATCATCTCTAAAAACAGTCATACATTTGGACAATATGGATTAATCATCTCTACACAAACAGTCATACATTTGAACAATATGGATTAATCATCTCTACACAAACAGTCATATATTTGGACAATATGGATTAATCATCTCTAAACAGTCATACATTTGGACAATATGGATTAATCATCTCTACACAAACAGCCATACATTTGAACAATATGGATTAATCATCTCTACACAAACAGTCATATATTTGGACAATATGGATTAATCATCTCTAAACAGTCATACATTTGGACAATATGGATTAATCATCTCTACACAAACAGTCATATATTTGAACAATATGGATTAATCATCTCTACACAAACAGTCATATATTTGGACAATATGGATTAATCATCTCTAAACAGTCATACATTTGGACAATATGGATTAATCATCTCTACACAAACAGTCATATATTTGGACAATATGGATGAATCAACTATAAACAGTCATACATTTGGACAATATGGATTAATCATCTCTACATAAACAGTCATACATTTGAACAATATGGATTAATCATCTCTACACAAACAGTCATACATTTGGACAATTTGAAATAATTATCTCTAAACACAGTCATACATTTGGACAATATGGATTAATCATCTCTACACAAACAGTCATATATTTGGACAATATGGATTAATCAACTATAAACAGTCATACATTTGGACAATATGGATTAATCATCTCTACACAAACAGTCATACATTTGAACAATATGGATTAATCATCTCTACACAAACAGTCATACATTTGGACAATTTGAAATAATCATCTCTAAACACAGTCATACATTTGGACAATATGGATTAATCATCTCTACACAAACAGTCATACATTTGGACAATTTGAAATAATCATCTCTAAACACAGTCATACATTTGGACAATATGGCCTAATCATCTCTAAACAAATAGTCATATATTTAGACAATATGGATTAATCATCTCTACACAAATAGTCATACATTTGGACAATATGGATCGATCCTCTTTTTACCCCCCAAAAAATCATACATTTAGACAATATGGATTAACAGCCTAAGGAAAAAAAAAAACTTTTTAACAGCACAGAATAAACTATTTCTGTATCTTCATTTTTTTTCTGCCCTTTATCACCAATGGAGCATAGGCCCTCAACCAGGTCATACTAACTCGGTCTGCCCTTTGTTATCACTTCAGCCCACTCCCATGGCCTGTCCATTTTTTTAAAAACTTGGCCCTCTAGTTCCCTAGCGCTCACCAGTTGTAAACTTTGGCAGAAAGTTCTGGTTGCTCTATTTCTGGACATGATCCAGAACTAGAATTGCGTGTGAGCATCCATTTTACACATCTGCCTTATATTGTGTGCAGACTGTTGGTTCCTCACCTTGCACTCTGACTTTAAAGGAAATACCTGAATAGTCACCTTTTACAAAACATGTGTCAGGTGAAGTAGTGAGCCTATTCATAACCCCCCTCCCCCACCCCACGCCAAAGGGGGTCATTGATCCTGTACAGGGATTTGCTTTCCAAAATACTTCTTCTTTTCCACTGCCAAAACATCATATTCTTCTAGTCTATGCCAGGTGACATATGCAGTCATGTCTATCCATAAACCTTTGGTCCTTCTGAACCTTCAATCAATTCTGACATAGATGAGCTTCCACTACAACCTTCCAACCATTGCAATGTGCTCCAGTGTTCTCTTTCTCATGATGTGACCAAAGAATGTAGACTGTCTTTTTTCTGATGTGGATAATCAGTTCTCTTCGTGAGTCAGTTTCTTTGAAGACATCTTCATGACTCTTTTTATCTGTCCAGATATTATCATCCAAAACATCAGTGTCAATAAATACCTGTAATTCTTTTTATCTTGTTTCTTGAGCAGTCTTTCCCAGACTTCTTCTTCTTCTCTGCCTTCTGTTTCGTATGCTCAGGTCAGACCATCAGGTGGGTTGCCTCTGTGAACTCCCCTGTCAGTAGCAGGTCCTTCGTGGTTTCCCCATAGCTTGCTCTGCACACTTTACTCTTGAGGCCAGGTGTCTTTTTGAAGTTGTAGGTAGAGTGGGCAGGTCTGCAGAATGTGCTCAGGTGTTTGTGGTTCTGTTTGACAGACACACTGTGGGGACTGTACAATCTTTCTTTTCCAGACAGGATTTACCTGTTTATTATATTTTTCTTTCTACACCACTCCCCTCAATCCATTGATGTTAGTGGCAATTTTATAATTATTGTTATCTCTTTCTTGAGTACTCTTCCTCAAACAGGTTTATTTATTCTGTTTATTGTATTTTTCTCAATATCACAATCCCCTCTATGCATGGATTTTGGAGGCAAATTTACTTATCATTCCAACCTGGGTAACTCTAACAGGTCTGCTGGAACTGATTGTAAATTCTGTTTATCTTATTCCTTCTGTGGTCTTTTTCCACAGAGGTTTTATTACTGTTTACTGTATTTTTCTCAGGACCACACTCCCCTCTATCCATGGATGCTGGAATCAATATTACTTGTCATTCTTGCCCTGGTTGTCTTCTACAAGAGAGGGTTGCAGGTACAGATCATAACGCCGCTGGTTGCGCAGAGGAATCATTTTTCTGACGTCTTCCATCTCGGTCAGGTCTGAAAGTACAATTAAAAAGAATGCTGTTATTATGGGACATTACAGAAGTTTAAAGAAAATTACAGAAGTTTAAGGAAGTGTTAAAAGTTAGTTGCGTTTCCTTTACAGGATGTTGCAAAACCAACCCCAGTATCTTGTGGCTGTTGTCGTTTCTTTAGGCAAATTAAATTTAAATAATTAGTTCGCCATTGCTTTCTAAACCGTCAGCTCTTGGTATCGCTGTTGAAACCAACGTAAGAAAAATAATCTGCAGCTGGACTTGAACCTGGCACTCCGGCATTACAAAGCGCTTTTGAGAGTCGAGGGAGATATAAGGTTCGACTCCTTGCTCTTCTGAACACTTTGACCACAGAAACATCATGCTGTTGTAGAACTTCTCTGATGTTATGGTGGTCTCGAGGCATGGTGTCCGCCTCGAGTGCTAGAGGTTCCGGGTTCAATCCCGGTGAGAGCTGGGATTTTTTCGTGGACTTGGACTTCTAGTAATTACCCCTGTTCTCTGGGTAGTGAGATCGGACGCCCGTGTGCATTTTTGAGCACATAAAAAATCCCTTGGCAAATAGAAAACAGTAGCCTAACGGCGCTGCCCGGGCAAAATTTGGAGTTAATAATCTACCCAAAGTATTTCATGATCCTTGCCGGTGCTACAGAGCCTGGGCATTGTGTTGAGCTTCTTTGAACTCAGACGAGTTAGAAGAAGAACGAAGCACTTATGGGTTACTACCCGTGTGCCGTGATGTTGATCCGTTGTCCAAAACCATAACAAGGCAGCTGTGGTCAAGCCCCTTTTGAAAGAAACAATGGAATCAGTAGAGAAAGAATATTATTATGGCCTGGAGAGAATGAGGCACCTGGGTGTAACCAGAGGGTCTGGCCGTCTCACTACACTCAGAGGAAAGGCAAGACGGACATTTAACCAGATTGTGACCGGTACCATCTGCACTGGCTACGGAAGATGAGGACAGAGCATGCAAGAGAATGCCCCGAGTGCTGTGATGTCAATTCTTGACTCAACTCAACTCAAAATCTCAAACCTGATGTTATCTTTCCATCTTGCTCCTGGTTCAAATCCTTCTTATCTTCTGGTGTATGCCTAGCACCACAAGGTTTTCTCTGCGGGGCCAAACACTTTTTTTGCTGTCTTTGTATGTAATTTAAAATCAGTTCTGTGCCGACCTTTCCCTTCATGACTTCATTTCTGATTTAATCTCTTCTGGTCAGTCACTCCTGCAGCCTGTCTAAGACATCCCATTTCCATGTCTGCTAATTCTATTTCATGGTTTGTCGTGACAACTGTGACTGGCACTAGTAGCATCGAATGTATATGCTGTGTATGAGACGTTCCTTTGTGCTGATTGGGACTGTCTTCTGTTATTTTTTTTTCAAAGAAGGGTGGGGGTGGAAGGGCATCTAGCTGATTGATTATTTGATCAACTGACTGACTGGCACCTTTCCGTCTTTCCAGACAATATAGTGTTATACTGCGCTATGAGGAGACATGAGACACAGCTCATGGCTATAGCCAGTGTGACTAGCAAGACCCGCCTGCATTAAGAAAAGTCTTTCACAATTATGGCATGGGATTTCAGGACCACTGTTGTCAACATTTGTGTTTAGTCTGTTTCTTCTCAGACGCTCAGCTCTCATCCTTTCTGCAATCATTTCTTTCTTCATTCTCATTCCCTTCCTGATGTGCCCTCTCCACACAACCCGGTCCATGGCATTTTGTTTCCACGAGTCCACCTCAATAATGCTTTAGTGCAATGATTCCCAAACTGCTCTGCTGCGCCCAAAAGCCTCGACCTCTTCGCAGGGGTGCCACGAAATTTTTGAAGATACATGAGTTGTTGTTTTTTTTATCTCTTACATACAAATAGTCATGCTTTTACTTAGGTTAGGGCACCGTAGAAAAATTTTAATAAAACATAAGGCGCCACCACTAGAACAAGTTTGGGACACACTGCTTTAGTGCATCAGATGTAAGTATCTTCATTCAATTAGCCCTGGCTTTCATAAGCCAAGGGAACACGTTCATGCAGTTGATAGGAGACTCGCTTTCAAATCCAGCTGCGACTCGCTGCAGCCCACAGCCGGTGTTCAAAACCGGACGGTTCCCGGGTTTCGCCCAGCTTCTAGGAAATGGGTACAAGAGTTAACACTCTGGGGTAAATAAAGGAATGTTGCTGAAGCTACTGAGTTTTGTGCAGACAGTGATACAGGCGGACAGTTTCTTATCAGCTGTTAGTACGGGTGGCACAGAACTTATGGTTTATAACCGTGTGTAATGACACTGGTTCACATCTCCCAACTTTACCTTTTTTTTTACCTTTGCCTATGCTTTAATATACAAAACACATAAACAGGCATTCTCCCACTGTTTATATGCATCCTGACACTGTAACAGGAATCAGTGGGGACAACAGACTTTCAATAAAACAAAGAATAAACTTGTAGCTTACCGATGTTAGCATAGACGATGCTCTCGGCCTCATCTGTGGTTGCTATCACCTCGCCCCTGAACCACACACAGAAAACAGTGTCAACATTCTGCTATTGTACATTTTGTGTCTAGAAGAAAAAGAAGAAGAGAAAGAAGGTGATGAAGAAGAAGAAGAAGAAGAAGAAGAAGAAGAAGAAGAAGAAGAAAAAGAAGAAAAAGAAGAAGAAGAAGATAAACAAGAAGAAGAAAAAGAAGAAGAAGGAGAAGAAAAAGAAGAAGAAGAAAAAGGAGAAGAAGATAAAGAAGAAGAAGATAAATAAGAAGAAGATGATGAAGAAGACAAAGAAGAAGAGGAAGAAAAGGTTTGCATGACATCCAGAAGCAAGATCCACTACTCCAGATGTGCAGACAAGTGTCTAGTCATTTCCAGAATAATCCAGGTCTAAATTGAAATGTCCCATTGTGTGCCCGAGAGTGACAACATGGCAAGACCATGGATTTCATCCATGATACTGAAACAAGTACAGAGGATATATAATGAAATGGAAGAATAAAGTGTGAGCACTGTGTGATGTCTAACGGCACAAGAGGATGATGATGATGATGAAGATGATGAGCTGCTGAGGAGAAGATCCAAGCTGGTGCTGCCAATCCTGACTAATCATGTATTTCTTTATGCGGGTTCTGGGGACCCATTGTAAAAGTGGGGGGGGGGGGGGAGGACTAACTCCCTCCTTAAGCATGCCGTACCAGGTGACTGGTGATTTTTTTCTCTCTGATGTTGGAGTTCATCTGCCTGAGTGGTGGGGAACCAACAGTCTGCATGCAAGTTAGCCAGATCTATACACTGCAACAAGACTGAAGGCCAGAAGTTGACAAACAACCAGAACTTTCTGCGAGAGTTTGTAGCCGGTGAATACTAAGAAGAAGAACAAAAAGAAGAAGAAGAAAAAGAAGACTAATCACTATTCAGTGACCGTAAAAAACACATGTACAACAGTACCAGGGATTGACCACTGAGGAATGTCCCCAAGCGATGTAGCCAGCAGACGCATCCCTGGCGGGTGAGGCTGTAGCCACAAAGACTTGATTGTCTAAGGCCCGTGCTCGTTGCAAGAGTTCCCAGTGAGCGGGACCTGTGGTCATGTTGAAGGCACCAGGATACAACAGCAAGGAACAGCCTGCAGATGATTGTTTCATGTATTTAAAAACATTCATTCATTCATCCATTCATTATTGTGTTGTGCCATTATATATGACACAAAGGGCTCACATTCTATTCACTCTTTCCCCTCTATCCTGTGCAATCAGTTCAATATCATGGATGGAATCCATTCCAGCAGCTTTGGCCTCTCTCATCAACGTTCATCTTATGGTTGCTTTTTTTTTCGTCCTCACTCCTTAATCCCTTTATTTCCCATTTCAATACTGTTTCGTGATTCTCTGCTGGTTACTTCTCAGGATGTGTCTTATAACTAGTATATAACATCTAGGCTAGTGGCTGACCAGACATTTCTCTTATTTCTTTACTCCTTTCAAATACATCCCATTTTATTGTCTTCTTCTTCTTCTAGGGAGCTACATGGTCTCAAGGCATGGCGTCCACCTTGAGTGCTAGAGGTTCCGGGTTTAATCCCCGGTAAGGGCTGGGATTTTTTTCACGTAGACTTGGACTTCTAGTAATTCCCCCTGGTCTCTGGGTAGTGAGATCGGACACCCGTGTGCATTGTTGCGCATGCAAAAAATCCCCTGGCAGTTGAAAATCAAAAAGAGTAGCCTAACGGTTCTGCCGGGGCAAAATTTAGAGTTAAAAATTTGCCCAAAATATTTTACGTCCTCGCCGGTGCTACAGAGCCTGTGTACTGTGCTGAGATTTTTCAGGCTCAGGCTTGAGTTGGAAGAAGAACGGAGCTCTTATTGGTTACTACCATGATGTTGATCCGCTGTTGAAACCTCAAAAGTATTTCCCATTTTAACCCTTTCGCTGCTATGGACGTCTTTTCCCGATTTCCCGTACGCTGCTACGCCCGTCTTTGGACGTTATTTTTTTTCTTGACCCCCAGTGCTATGGACGTCCTAAGCCGTTTTTGGACTTTTATTACAGATTTCTGTTACCTCGTATTTTATTGACTGAAGGGCAATATACATTAGCTATATTTAGATAAAACTGACCCATTTACATATGATTAAAAGCACTTGCACGTACTTTTAGGCGTTTTTAAGGTGTGTTTACTGCATTTTGCGTTATCCCGTTGCTTTGTTTACCGTGACAGCGTGGTCGGTGATCTGTGTATTTTGTGCCCTGATATATATTTGTGCTTTTAGATTATTCTACACTTAGTACAAAATGGCAAGAAAACTTGTTAAAAGTTGATGAAGAATTGATGGAGTTTCTGTCAAAAGTGATAGCGACGATGACTTTGAAATGTGTACTTCTGACAGTGAACAAGAAGATTTGACTAGGCAATCAGTATCGACTGCTGAAACCGGCGTGTCCAAAAAAAAGCTGTTTGCCTGTCCGACGTCCTCATGTCGGAATCAGAGAGCAGTGACAATGAAGCGGCATCAAAACGGCAATAAATTGATCAGTTGTCTTGATGAACCGATGATTTGAAACCAGTAGTGCATGATTTTGATGACTCCAGCTCTATCTATATTTCTGCTACTGTAAATTCAAACAGTTAAGTCACTAAAATTTCTCGTCTTTCCCGATGGACAGACACAGATTCGGACGAACTAATTTTTTTTTTCTGTCTGTCTGCTAATGCTTAGAACAAAGAAACTCAAAATAGAGTACTTGAGCAAAGACTGTTTGCTAAAAACTCCCGTAAAATAATGTCGAGGGACATATTTTTACTATTGTTGAGAATCTCAAACATTTCTTAGACAACAGTGCTCATGCAGGCGGCGATAGACTACAAACTTAGACACATTATTGATAGTCTGCGCACATCATTCATTATGATCATTTACACAGCGCAATGCGTCAAGCGGTAGCATAGTGTAATTGGTATCACGTTCGCCTTAGAATCGGAGGGTCGTGTGTTCAACCCCCCGAAGTTTTTTTTTTTTTTTTTTTTTAAATTAATTGTAAATTTTCCTTTGAGTTCCTGTTACTTTTCAGCAACGGACGACTTGAGTATTATTATGATGATTTTTTTTTTTATTATTAATTTGGTATGTAATAACATGGTGACTATAAGTAAATATGATTAAAGTGGCAGCCGTGGTAGGTTCGTCAATCAAATTTTGGGATACAGACTGGGAACAGTTCCTCCCATTAATTCCCCCATACCCCCCCCCCCCCTCCCCACCCGAAGGGTGATAGCTCCGTTAGTCAAGTTTGTGGGGCACCATCGTGCCTCTGACTTGTCACCACTCGGACCAACCACATAACTCCCCAGGGTAAAATTTTTTAGGTGTACAAAACATAGCCCTCACAGCGGACGCATCTTTTGCGTTTAGAGGATAGAAAAGTATTGCGCACAGCAGAGACTTTTTTTTTCACATTGCTTAGCACAGGGAGGACAACTATTTTCGGGAACGTAGCAGCGAAAGGGTTAATACTGGTTCTCAGCTGGTTTCTTCTCAGGGTGTGTCTTATAACTGTTGATGCTAGTGGCTGCCCGGACATTTCTCTTATTTCCTCAATCCTTTTAAATTCATCTCATTTTATTGTCTTCTTCTTTGTTCACCAGTTGTAAGCTCCGGCAGAAAGTCCTGGTTGTTTGTCCATTAGGACTTTTGTGTTATGCCAGGACCTGAGTTTTGCATGTACATCCATTTTACTGGCATATTTGTGTGCGTTCCCTGCCGCTCAGGCAGATGTACTCCGACTTCAAAGGAAGCTCCCAATTTGTCGATTAAAATGACATGCTTTTTGGGAAGGCAGTGGGTCTATTCTTGTTTTCCATACAACGCGGCCTTTGAACCCTTATTCTTCATCTGCCTTTCTAGCCCATAATGGAACACAGGCTCTAAACCAAATCACACCAAGTCGTTACATCCTTCGCTATCGCATACAGCTCTTCCAATGTCCTCACCTGTAACTTCTCTTTATCTGCCTTCTCCATGTGTTTTTTTGGTCTTCCTTTATTCCTATGCCACTGTGGGTTCCAGTGCAAAGACACTCTAGTTATATTGTTCTCCGGTTTTCTCAACATGTGTCCGAGCTATTACCAGGGTATCTGAATTTTCGTTACCTATAAAGTTAAGTATTGGTTTTTGTGTCAACTCTCCTCTAGATATCCTCGTTCCTAAGTCGATCTTTCCTCTTTACACCTAACATAGTAAGCAAACATTTCATTTCTGTCATGACTATCTTCCTCCTATTCTAAAGACAGTGTCCATGTTTGACACTGATAGCGCAGTGTTGGTAAGAAAATTGTGTTGAACAGTGCTCTTTTAGTGCCTAAAACTTGATTGGCTTTATTGCATCTTTGTTGGACTTAATGAATTCTTTCCTTTTTCGGAAGAAAAAATTGTCTCCCATAAAAGTTAAAAACTGTCGCTTGCTTTAACTGGTGTTCATCAATTTTGATATTGGTCATATAAAACTAAAGGTCCCTTTTCCACGCCTTTAGGCGTATTAGGATGACTGACTGACTTACTTTCTACCCCACCAGGACATCACACAAGCGATAAACACCCGATGACACAAAGTGCCACCATGCGGATGAGGATCGCAGTGGAGAGGTCCCAGAAACCGAATTCAGACAATTGGGGCTTCAAATAACAAAAAATGTCGTCCTAAAAAGGACGAAACTGGATGATCGACCACACTGGCGTATTGTGATTATAGGGATAGACCTATATTTTTATAGACCAATCGGCACAAGATGGGTTATGTGGTCAGCATCACGATGGCCCCCTTTACTTTCCAGGGCTGCACCTGGTGTCCACTCAATGCTGGGTTGACCTGGGAGTCAAGGTTTTGATATTGGTAGTTTTTTCTTTTCTGGAGAATGTCATCATATCCGTTTTCAATGTGAAGGGAAATAAGCACTATATACAAATGGAGCAAAGAAATCGGTTAATTCCCTTTGATCAGATTCGTTCTGTTAACATAGTCGTGTGGAACAAAGTGACCTCATCGGCTATCTTTTTTACTCCACAAAGTGCCACCATTCGGATGAGGATCACCAGTGGAGAGGTCCCAGAAAACCCTTCAACCGTTAAATACTTGGGTTCACTAAAGTTCAGAAGTGAAAAAACAACCAGAACTTTCCGATGGAGTTTACAGCTGGTGAACACTACAATCAAAATGGATTTTTAACTCTTTGAGTCCAAGGGGGTTTAGCATCACAGGCCCTAGGGGTAGTCAAGAGAGACGTAAAATCGGCGCATCATGCGATTATTGAGTCTCTAGGTAGGAATATATGAACGTATGATGCGTTCCTTGGGACTCAAAGAGTTAAAAAAAGACATGATCTTGGTTTCCAGGTCGACCCGGCCTAAACTGGGTACCACAATTTGTCCTGTGATGTACTGCTAGGAGCGTCACACAAAGTACAAACTCCACAGCACCAGTAACAATCACCCAGGGATCTCTGAAGGAAAAATGTACTCAAAAACCAAATAATGGAGTCCAAACTAATATTTGATCTTTATAGCTAAATATACATGCATACAGGTGCATATACTGGCACAAGTGCAACTGTGCACACATACACTTGAACCTACACAGGCATACATACATATATATGTAGACGATTAGAACAACAGAAAGACAAAGATGAACGGGAAAAAGAAGAACAGGCCGGAGGAAGAGACAACGTAAACATACCTTTACTGGCATAGACTTGGGCCATCTCAGCAAAGCGGATGTCGTAGCATATGCCCACCCCAACAGAGCAGTACGCTGTGTGAATGTGAACATACAGGTGGTTATTACAAACTTTACTAAAACTAAAGATCACAGATGTTTAGTTGCTCTACAAAACTGTATTCTTTAGCCTGACTGCAGTAGCTAGCTTTCATGATGTTGGAGAAAGAGTGCATCTAACAGAGAAAAGTTTATGCCCACATTTCTTTTTCTTCTTCACATTCACTGGTTGTAAACTCCGGTGGAAAGTTCTGGTTGTTTGTCCACCTCTGGACTTTAGTCTTGTTCCAGAACCTGAGTGTTGCGTGCACTTCCATTTAACAGATCTGACTTAACTGTATGCAGATTGTTGGTTCCTTGCCTCTCAGGCACTGTTCACTTCATATAAAGTACTTTTCAGTGTCTCTGATATTTCTGCGGTCCATCTTCTGAGCGGTCGACCTCTGGCTCTGTTACCGCTGTATCTGTACAAAACTGCTCTTTGTGGTGCCCTCTCCGTTGCCAATCTTGTTGCATGGCCAAATCATTTGATCTGTTGTCTATCGATAAAAATTCATTATTGCTTCTGTGCCGACTCTCCTCCTGATATCGTTCTTAAGTCGATCTTTCCTCATCACACCAGAAGTGGATGAAAATCCAAAATTTCTGCCGGAGCTCACAGCCAGTTAATGTGAAGAAGAAATGTCGGTTCATTAATGGATCGGAAAATTATGATGATAAAATGCAGTCAATGAAAAAACACTAGCTGTCTGCCATACGGAAGCTGAAATATTTTGGTCATATCAAGCACAAAGACGGATAGGAAAAAATTAAGGCAGGAGGCATGGTACCAGGAAGGAGGGGCAGGGGCCGACCGACACGAAGATGGGCACAGGATATAAGTGACTCCTTCAGTATGAAAGTACATGAGGCGGGAGAACTGGCGAGAGACAGTTTCTTTCAGGCAGACTGTGATGAGAGCGACGTTCTGCAAAGGACCTGCTACATGATGATGATGATGATGTCTGCCTTACACACACTGACAGTCTCAAAAATTGATATCATCTCAAAAGGTGGCACCCAGTCTCAACCTGATTAGAGTCCACAGTAAAGACACACTCAGCTACGTGCTCTCTCTATGAGTCACCAATAGCCTATAATCTCAAATATTTCTGTGTACTATGCTTCCAGGCAGCTCCTGGAGCCACTTAATAGATACTAGCAAACAGCTGAACATACAATGTACCATGCATTTCGCTAAAAAAGTATAAGAAACAAAATCAAACCATGGTCCCAAAAAATGAATGCATCTCCCATCCCTTCTCAAAAACTGCACCGACAGCGTTCCAAACTAACTTAAACATTAATCAATGTCCAGGTACTTCACTGGACTAGAACAATTCATGCATGTCCAACCTGTTCCACTGACTGAGAGCAAGTGACCAACAAAACCCACTGTATTTTTGAAAATCATCCGGACTCCCACGGAGAACAGCTTCCAAAAAACTCCTATGATGTCCGCAGCTATTCAAGAATTATAAGCAAAATCTGTTTCACAAGCTTCATGTTGCCTGACATATTTTGCACGAAGAACAGCTTCCACAAAACTCCCATGATGTCCGCAGTTACTCGAGAATTATAAGCAAAACCTGTTTCACAATCTTCATGTGACCTGGTATATTTTGCACTAACCTCTGCCAGCCAAAAGATAAAAATTCATGAGCATTCACGCTTTCGATGACCTCTGGTATACTTGTTACTCATACTGATATAAGTTAACTCCCCTGTGTGGTTGTGGGGCCCCATTGTGGGGTAAACAAAAATAGACCCACGGCCTCCCCAACAAGCATGTGGTAAGTAAGAGTTAACTAATTGGAGCACATCTGCCAGAGAGACAAGGAACCAACAGTAAAACAGATGTGCATGTAACACTTAGGTTTTGGAAAAAATCTAAAGTCCAGAGGTGGGTGAACAGCCAGAACTTTCTGCTGGGGTTTACAGCGGGTGAGGGCAAAGAAGACGACGATATGAGTTAACATGCAGCAATGTTGCACAGTTCTCAGTCTTCCTCTCCAAGCTCAGAAACTGGTAAGGTGAGCAAAATGAGCACCGGAACTTCACATCTGCAAAGATAAAAACAGAAAGAGGGAAGACCAGATAAAAGGAAGGAGAGAGAAAGGAGACACAGTAACAAGAGGGAAAAACTGTAAACAGAAATCTTACGTGTTTGGAAAATGGTAAGCTTGTTGCCAGGGGATAAAACCTCAGATTCCTTAAATGTGATCCTTCCCGGGACATCAATGTCGAATAAATGAACCTGGACAATGAAGGTAAAAATATGGAGCAGGTTAGAAACAACACAAATGCTGAATGTTCATTTTTGGAACCATTAACAATGATAATATGTTAGTCAGTCAGTAAGGTGATTAGTTAGAAAATGTCATGATCGAGGTAGGGGTGGAGATGGAGGAATTGGGTACCGTTGTTAAAGCACTATTTGTGTGATTGTCATGATGTGCACACGTGCCACAGAGGCCAGTGAACTACCTGAAGTAAGGAAAAGTGAGCTTGGGTTGTGAACCGGCTGAGAACAGTCGCCTGGACGTTCTAGTAGACGGTCTGGACAACTGCATTGTGGCCATGCTGCATGAGTAGTGGTTTTAATTATTGAGTTAGATAGAGTTAGATAATATGGTGAATTATTTAAAACAATGTAGAAATTATAGAATAATAAAGTTAAAAGTAACAGAGCTCAACATATTGTATCTACATCAGACGTTCTCGTGTGGATTGTGACCACATTCTGATACAGTTTGTCCCTGTTGTTATCATGGCCATGATTGCAGTGTTAATATGCTTTGAGTGTGTCAACAATGAACTATGTGACAGCACTTATAACTTGGTACTTTTCAAACTCAGGGGGTCGGAGGCGAATATGAGAAGTAACAGTGAGCACGTCTGTCAGTGCAAGTTTAATGACATTTATACACACATGTTCTGACCTTGCCGCCTCTTGACCCCTGACAACTGATAAGTACCAAGAGTTATGCAGGAGGAGTGACGAGAGGATCAGGTCGATATCCGACGCTCAGAGGAAAGGCCAGACAGAAGTATAATCAGACTGCTACTGTCACCAATGTTATTGGAACTCTGTGCTGGCTGCTGAAGATGGGGATGGAGAGCTAAGGGAATACCCCAAGTGCTGTGATGTCGGTTTTTTAATCAACTGAGTAAAAAAAAATTGTTGACTTTTAGGACAAGTCTGTTAGAAAGCAGTGGGTTTATTTTTTTACTACCCCCACAATGGGGCCCCAGAACCCACACAAGGGGGTCTGGTGTCTGAGGGTCACTGCTCCACTGGGGGGAGGGGGGTGGGGGGGGGGGGTAAATGGCAGAAGCAAACAAATAAGTTATGGGCTGGAAAGCCATTTTAAATACAACAGTTGCCGCCAGTTCTTTCTGTTGAACAAAGAAATCACTACTAGAACTATAAAATGATATCAACAGTACAAAGTAAGAACAAAAATAAGGTAAATACTGGAAGGAGAGGAAAGGGGGATGAAAGAAAGAAAGAAAGAAAGAAAGAAAGAAAGAAAGAAAGAAAGAAAGAAGGAAGGAAGGAAGGAAGGAAGGAAGGAAGGAAGGAAGGAAGGAAGGAAGGAAGGAAGGAAGGAAGGAAGGAAGGAAGGAAGGAAGGAAGGAAGGAAGGAAGGAAGGAAGGAAGGAAGGAAGGAAGGAAGGAAGAAAGAAAGAAAGAAAGAAAGAAAGAAAGAAAGAAAGAAAGAAAGAAAGAAAGAAAGAAAGAAAGAAAGAAAGAAAGAAAGAAAGAAAGAAAGAAAGAAAGAAAGAAAGAAAGAAAGAAAGAAAGAAAGAAAGAAAGAAAGAAAGAAAGAAAGAAAGAAAGAAAGAAAGAAAGAAAGAAAGAAAGAAAGAAAGAAAGAAAGAAAGAAAGGACAAACAAAAATGACTGGTAAGAAAAGAATGAAAGAAAGATGGAAGAAAGGAAAGAAAGCAAGAAAACAGAGTTCCCACCTTTCTATGCTTGGTGACCAGTTCCCCTCTGGGGTCGAACACGGTACAGGTGTTGAAGAGCCGGTCTCCGTCTCTCTCAGGGATGGAACCTGCACAAGCAAGCAACAAACCACATCTTATCGAAAAGCTTTAAGACAGTGGTTTTCAGCCAACAAAAGGTTGTTCGTAAGAAACTGCAATATAAGAAGGTGTATTTGCAGTGGACACCACTCTCCAGGGGCAATAATTTTATAAAGATGCAGATGTAATGAACGCGGCAAACATTTGGTTCAGTCAGCAACCACAGTGAGCCAAAAGACTTCCAATTACTGTCTTTATTATACCACATTTGCGGTGTAAGCAGAGGGGACTTTCAGCCTGAGGATTTACGGCCGCATGGCTAGTGCTGTCATCACAACTGTGCAGGTGAGGATTTTATTTTGCCCCCGACAGTTAAAATCCCCAGACTTACCTAGGATTTGAACCCGGGCCTCTTACTTGAGAGCCCAGCGTTCTAACAATTCTGACAGACCACAAACAGCAAAAGTTTATTTAGGCATTGCAGAAGTGTAGTTAAAATAAACCAGGGAACAGCTAAACCAGGGCTATTCAACTGGCAGCCTGTGGGTCACATTTGGCCGCGGAGGCTCGGCAAGTGGCCTGCTGTTCATTGCCAGCTGTACTGCTTTGATAATCTTTCTATGCTGGGGTTCAGCAAATGATCTTTCAAGACGTCAGTATTTTCACTACTAGAACTATAAAATGATATCAACAGTATAAAGTAAGAACAAAAATAAGGGAAATACTGGGAGGAGAGGATAGGGAGATGAAAGAAAGAAAGAAGGAAGGAAGGAGGACACAAAAAATGACTGGTAAAATGTTTAAAATGTTGGCCCCACAGTGAACTTAGTTGAATAGCCCTGAGCGAAACCCTTTACAGTAACATCTGGAATAAGACAAGGAGACGTCTTATCACCACTGCTGTTTATCACCTGCATTTACAATATATGCAAGGATGTTGTAAGGCTGGTATTTTCCCACAGGGATTTCTTAAAAGATGATATAGGAGTACACATTAGATAAGATAAATACATGAGAATGTGAATACTCGTAGAAACACGAGATATACGTGTGAATACTCGTAGAAACACGAGATATACATGTGAATACTCGTAGAAACATGAGATATATGTGTGAATACTCATAGAAACACGAGATATACGTGTGAATACTCGTAGAAACATGAGATATACGTGTGAATACTCATAAAACACGAGATATACGTGTGAATACTCGTAGAAACGCGAGATAAACGTGTGAATACTCATAGAAACACGAGATATACATGTGATTACTCGTAGAAACACGAGATATATGTGTGAATACTCATAGAAACACGAGATATACGTGTGAATACTCGTAGAAACATAAGATATACGTGTGAATACTCATAGAAACACCTGATATACGTGTGAATACTCATAGAAACACCAGATATACGTGTGAATACTCATAGAAACACCAGATATATGTGTGAATACTAGTAGAAACATGAGATATACGTGTGTATACTCATAAAAACACAAGATATACGAACAGTGCTCAGGCCAGCACGTGAAGCCCAGGGAGTTGGTTATTAGACTAGACGAAAAACTAATCAGTTAGTTTGTGTTTGGCAGCTGTGGTGAAAGGTCGTATTTGAGTGAAGGTGAATGTGACATTGTGTAACTGAAGACGTGAAAGAGATTCTATTCCACGAGAGGACAGCCAGATGACAACCTGATGGCAGCATAACCAGGAGTTGTAGCCGGCGATACCCAACCAGCCAGGGAGTCTAACAGCCATGATCAGAGATGCTGGATCAACCACTGTGTGTATTGCGAGTGTAATGAAACAGGACTGAAAGGTAAAGAGTGTGGTTGGTAGTAGACGGCGATTCTGTACTTGATAAATGCCATCATCTCTCGTTGGACCGTGCTAGCCAGTAGTAGACACTGAGTAGACTAGATTACCTTTGAAAGCTGAATAAACCATATAAATAGATATCTTGTCTACTGGTTACTAACTGTGCGCAGTCAGAATGTAATCCATGTCATAGATATGAAAAACCCCTAGCAATCAGCTAGCACGCCAAGGAGACAATATCCCAGATGTCAAAGGGATGTAAGATTCACCTTTCATGCTTCTGTGATAAAGCCATCTGGATGAGTTTCACATGAACCCTCCGTATTAATTATCATTTGTCGTGCATACTGTTTTAGCCTTCTACATTAATCTTTCCCTGGTTTCCTGTCTTGCTTGCCTTGCATTTTCTCACAATAAATTACATTCTCAATTCCACTGCTTACATTGATATGCACCATACATTTCATGATGGGTGATCCTGAAATGTTTGCAGTTATCAGTACCCCAGGTTTTGCTTTCTTCTCTGACCACCACGGCATAATTTATAACTTAAAACTTTTGCCCCAAGATACTACACAATGTACACTTCCAGTTGGTACCATTTCCCCAAAAAAGCCATTTTTCAGACCTACCATAGAGACATGTTTATGAGATGTCTTGGAAAGTCACGGGTAGTGAGCATACTTTGGATCTCTTTTCCAGGTTAGGTCGGCGTGGTGGGGAATAAACAGGCAGACATATTGACTAGATCTGCACTATTGGGTGGTGAATTGATACATGACAAGGCAGATGTGGTCAAGGCGCTTTGGGAACAAGTAATGAAGTCAAAGGAGAAACTAAATTATTATAGCCTGGTCAGAATGATTCCCCTGTGAGTGACCAAAGGGTCTGGCCGGCTCTCTACACTTAGAGGAAAAGCAAGACGGACATATAACCAAACTACGACTGGTACCATTAGTATTAGAACTGGCTGCTGAATATGTATTTTTTCAGGGCGGGGGGGGGGGGGGGGGGGGGGGGGAGGGGACGGAGTATTTAAAAATTGGAAAGTACAGGAGCTTGGGTTTTTTTTTTTTTTTTAAGCTGCTGTTGAAAAAGTTTTAAGCACCAGTTACACATAATTACAACAAAGGATCACACACAAAAATTACCCCCAACTACAAATACTGAGTTTTCCTCGGCAGCTTCAGCCAGTGCCTGAGTTGATGGGCCAGGGATTTCCTCCGCATATTCTGGAAAGTGCTTTGTCCCATAAGGAGAGTTAAAACATTCCTGTTGATGAGAGAATGACATGAAACGTCATATTTGAAGCATCTGGAGTATGTAACTATTTTTGCAGGGTTCTAATCATGTTGAAAGGCCCACAATGAGAGTGACTTCCTATCCCATTGATGCCTCGATCTGGTGTAGCGCTGGCACTATGTCGCAGGGGTGCTCCTTGGTCGCAAGAGTGTATGTAACAGAGGCTGCATACAGTCGTGGGACATAGGCTGAGCCTGTGGGGTAGGGGGGTTGGGGTTAGGCCCTGTTGTACATGTTTTAAGACCATTAAAAGCTCACAGCCTAGAAGACGTGATATCGCCGGCTGCTGACAAGGAGTATAATATGACTCGCTATACCTGAAACCCCTGCAACATAGTGCAAGCGCTACACCAGATCGAGGCATCAATAGGAAGGGAAGTCACTCTCACTGTGGGCCGTTTATCGCGTAATGTACCTTCTGCAGCAACAATTTCTCCTGCAACTCTTTTTAATGTAATTATTTTTCCTTTGCGGATTCCGGGGGCCCTTTTTGAGAGAAAAGAACAGACCCACTACCCCTGCCCCCCTCCCCCACAAGAATGTTGTAAAGGTCAACTATTTAGGGGTGTTTGCTTTAAAGCCAAAGTACATCTGCTTGACAGGCAAGGAACCAACAGTCTGCATACAAACAGGCCAGATCTGTATAACGGATGTACGCGCAAAGCTCAAGTTCTAGACCAAAGTTCAGTAGTGGACGAGCAACCAGAACTTACCACCAGAGTTTACAGCTGGTGAACACTAAGAAGAAGATAAATATAACTATTTCTTATGCAACTATTTCTTATTTAATTATTTCTACAGCAACTATTTCTAATGTAATATTTTCTATGGCAACTAGTTTTGCTGCAGCTATTTCTAATGTAATTATTTCTATGACAACTATTTTTGCTGCAACTACTTCTGCTGCAACTATTTCTATAGCAACTATTTCTAATGTAATTTATTTCTATGGCAACTATTTTTGCTGCAACTACTTCTGCTGCAACTATTTCTATGGCAACTACTTCTGCTGCAACTATTTATAATGTAATTTATTTCTATGGCAACTATTTTTGCTGCAACTACTTCTGCTGCAACTATTTCTATGGCAACCACTTCTGCTGCAACTATTTCTAACATAATTATTTCTATGGCAACTATTTTTGCTGCAACTATTTCTATGGCAACTACTTCTGCTGCAACTATTTCTAATGTAATTATTTCTATGGCAACTATTTCTGCTGCAACTATTTCCAGTGTAACTATTTCTCCCATAACTATTTCTGGCACCATATGTCCCAGGTACAAATGGAGTATAAGGCTATGTCATTTTTTTTTTTTTTGTTTTGCTTCCTAATTAGCACTGACAATTAAACATGAAAAGATGCAGACAATCCTTACTGGCAACGTAACAATATTAGCACCAGCACTTGCAGCCTGCGATATCAGCTTCACAGCGTGGGCCACATTTTCTGACTTGGACATTCCAACTGCCATCTGGACCATTGCCAGCTTGAACTCTGTAAGTGCACGAACAATTTATTAAATTCATTTGGGGGTCGAGCAACTTTACATTTATCTTTAAACTCTTAACCCTTTTCCCCACAAGATGACGTGAACCTTTCAAATATCCGGCATTTCTACATTGGTGTATTCCTGAGAATCCTCGTTAACGCCATTGGTTTTGTTTGCACCTGCACAGCGTTTAAGAAGTCAGCAACCGCGAACTTGACTAATTGGGGTAACTATTTTTTTTCACTAAGGATAGCCACTGCATTTCTGCTTTGTCTAGAGATTTATTTACTATGAGTGTTTTGGCCATAGTAATGTGGTTATTATTATTACTGTCTGGCTACAGCTATTCGCCTGTCGCTAGCGCTGCACATTTAAATATTTATTACAAGTAGTATTCAAGTGAGTTTTCTTTTTTTAAAAAAGGTCTCCCTAAATAGAGTAGGTCACTTTTCTTTTACAAGTTCTTTGGGCTGGTCAACTTTCCTGAAGGTTACGGGTGTGTCCCTCTCTGTTGTTTGGTTTCTGCGTTGTCTTGCATTTAAGTTTTCATTCTGGGAAAGAGAATGCCTGTGACATAGGTTGCAGCACTCTCTAGGGGGACTGTGTTAGACCAAGTTTTTCAATGTTTTTGGAGTGTTAAAAGCGCTGGCGGGCTGAAATATACAACACGCGATACAACGGCATTGCGGAACAATATGTAACCGTGTGCGAAGATTACGGGGCTCAGGAACTACCAATTAGAAGTGAGCTAGTGTGTATATGGGCATGGTCTGGGGAGACTAACGTCGAACTAACCCAAAAAAGTTACTATTCTGACATTTGCCCCTAACCTCGATGTTAGAATTCTGATGACGATACAGGATCATGGTATAAGTCATACACTTATATTTTTAAGATCCCAGGGAACTTATTCCATTTCATGCTTACTCTGTTTATGTTTACTGAATGCTGCCTTGAACTATTTTGTTTTAATGTAGATAAATTAATGTTTAACATTTTTATTAGTGACTTGCGTAAAATGCTAAATTTGAGATTGTCTAACTATTCATAGTACTATTTTTATCACAATCACAACTCAAGTCAAAGTAAAATATGGAACATTAAATATTGATTATACATATTTTTAAATGATACATAAATATAAAATAATAAATATATACTCTGAGAATACAGGTAACACTATACACCTTAATTATGTCTGTGTCTGTGGCTTAGGCGTTGCTAACGCGATTCGTAATGCCGGGGTACCGCGTTCGATTCACGCTGCGGACGATTTGTCTTGCGTTGGTTTTTGACAGTGGTACCAAGAGCTGACCGTTCATGAAGCAATGGCAAACTACTACTATTGCCCCAGAAAAACCACAACAGACAAATAATGCTGGGGTTGGTTCTAAAACGTCCTGTAAAGGATACGCAACTAACTTTATTATCCTAATTATAACCATGAGGGTTGAACAAGACATTTTTGAAAAATTACTACTAGTACTATCATGATGAATCTAGAATTAGTTATTTAGTTAGGATATCATCATTGCACTCTGGACATGTCCACAGGTGCTTAGATCCTCCCCTCAGTATGAACCCCAAAGTCCGATGGCTAACAGTACCAGTTCTACATTGATTAACAAATCTTCTGGTGTGTCTGGTGTGCGTCTCGTTTTTTGCTATGCTGATCTTAATTCCCAAGTCTGCCATTCTGGCGAATGATGTGGATTCACTGCCCCCAAAGTCCTCTATCCTCCCCATTTCTCTGAGGGCATTATTAATATCAGCATGATCCATAGGCTGACTGTCGGTAGTGATAGCGGATCCAGCCAATCTATCAGCTCTTTTATTTCCATCGATGCCTACGTATCCCAGAACAAAAATAAAGATGACTCCACGCACAGTGGACTTCTGTAATGATTCAAGCCATTGTCTTCGCACCGAACCTGCCTGAACCCTCCGGATCATACTCATTGAATCACTGAGTATACATGCGCGGGTGTAGTTTTGTGTTCCGAGCCAGGCGAACGCTTGCGTCATTGCCAACACCTTCATCGTCATGCTGCTGGTTGTCATGGAGAAAGCGCCATTGGCTTCTTTGACTGTTCTGCCAACTTAGCGTGCTGTGAATGCCCATGCGCTTTTTTGGGGGGCATATAACAGATCCGTCCGTGTAGATTGGTGCATCTGCTTCATCTAAATTTTTACTGATGAGAGCGTTGACCTCTGCATTAACAGCAACAGGATTCTCTTCTCTACATCGCCTGTTCAGTGTGGTAATACAGGAAAATGTAAAAATAAACGCATGAGGCACAGGTATCAACTCTGCAGCAGGGGTGATGTCGGTTAGGCTGCATATTTGCGATAAACCTAGAAACGGGTTCTAAACCGCAGGCCTGACCAAAGTAGATAGGATCCACATTTACTTTGAAATCAGAGTACATTCGCCTGAGAGGTGAGAAAACAACAGTCTGAAAACAAATAAGCCAGAACTGTAGAGAAGTTGTTTTTTTTCTCTGGTGGTATGCTACAGTACACAATACCAGCACCTGTTTAGGTATCACTGTTTTCAGCACTACTGAAGCAGACACTTTGTGGCAAGTACCAGTAACTTCTTTTAGACACCTTAGAGTACGTAGTTCTTCTTCTTTTTCTTCATGTTCACCAGCTGTGAACTGTATAGGAAGGAAACGTTTTGGTCGTCATCAAGCTGATATCATCAACGCTGTACACACCAGGTTGGGGGAAAATGGCGAATCTCTGAGGCTAACACAACTGCATGACCGAGGATTTAGGTGCTTGGTGAAGTACGTCTATTTCGTCTAAGTAAAGACAGAAGATACAATAATCAACTTCTCATGGGAACAGTCAGTAGAGGTAGCGACTACGGTGTCCGGAAATTTGCGATCTTTTGGCAATTTCTGTTACCACAGAAACCGTTCGAAACTTGCTTCGGATATGTCGGCTGGGGTTTCGGGATGGGTCCTAATCTCTCATGAAATTTTGCAATTGGTGTGATTTTCACCCACTCTAAATAGCTGAAAACAGCGGGAAGGAACCCGATTAACAGCGCATGTCTACGACAGCCGGACGTCCTCTGTTTTTCTGTTACATCAGTTTGATTGAAAATAGCGGTAAAGTATTCAAAGTTGGCTTTGGCCTTAAACATTACCAGACATGGTAATGCTAGTTATAATTGAATTCTCCGTCCATTTTTACATTTGTGTATAAAATTTCTTTCTTGTCCGTGGTTGTTTAGATTTACAGTGACATTTTTTCAGGCAATCGCTATTATGTGGCTGTGTCTCATTCATCATTGGCTGCCATCTTGTCCAATGACAGTCCAATGTAAACAAAGCCAAAACGAAAGTTGCAGTTTGGTTGCGCAGAGAAAACTTCTTGTTTGTTGGACACAAGTTTTAGCAGCTGTTTTTTACATCTCATCTCCACAAAAACCTACATATCTCAGCTCAGAAATGACATACAAGCCTAAATGAGGTACCATTGGAAAGAGATTGTTTACAGCTATCTAACTGTGCTGGTTTTATTATTGTAGAGGATTTGACTAAAGTAACTAGTAGACGTACCTTGGAGTAGCTGCTGCATCGGAGGACTGAGCACGCATAGGAATGCCAGATGTGCAAAGACGTCGATTGTGGTAACATATATATAATATACGGTATATTATACCATTTTAGTAATAGTAGTTACTAACTGATAATAGTAACTGTAATAAACTAATAGTAACAGGTAACAGCCAGCCTTGAAAAAAAAAACTTTTACACCATTAGGGCGTATGCACCACTTTGTTACTGTATGCATATGGCTAAATCATGTCAGTGTTATACAAGATTAAGTATTTAGCTCTTAGCAAGAGTCTTACTTGTCATTGTGTCTGTTTTGTGTTGCTAACTTTGTCACTGGAGCAAAGTTTTAGAACAAAATTTTACGAAAGGCTTGATGATCGTCTGCCAGTGAGATCGAAAGTAAACTTTAATCTTTTCTAGAGTAGCTTCCCTTTAAAAGGACAGAACAATCTTGTGTTTATGTTATGTGGAGCTGAGAGACCCGGGTTCAAATCCTCTATGGCAGCGGTTCTTAACCTATGGGTCGCGACCCCTTTAGGTGTGTGTGTGTGTGTGCGCGCGCGCGTGTATGTGTGTGTGTGTGTGCGTGCGTGCGCGCCTGAAAAATCATGCGAGCCTGATCCGGCGGGTCAAGACAGGCTCCATAAGCAGACAACGGATGGCTACCGTATGCTTTAATGCGAGTGTATGCTATATTTGCTGAAACAGCAGTCTGTCAATCTTTCCACAAACGACTGTGATAAACATTCTGTGTGTTTTTCGTTGGCACAGGAGCGGAGCAAAGATAAGGTGACCCGTTTGCTATGAAGATGAAACTAAGACTACCAGACAACGGATTTAGTCACAGAAAAACTCTCCTATTTATGCATTTTACTTTCATATTTGTCCCAGGGTACTCAGGTGTTGTTGGCAATAAAAGAGCTGACAGGTCGACAGGATCTGCACTAGTTCCAGATGGCCGGCCTATGGATCCACAGACATTGTCAATGCCCTAATAGAGATAGGGCGTTCAGAGGATTTATAAAGCAGCGTGTCCACATCACTGTTAATATTACGAGAACTGGGAGAAAAGATCAGCACAGTCAAGCATCAAGCATGAGAGGCACACTGGACGCATAAAAAGTATTGTAAGTCAGTATAAGACTGGCACGAATAACCGCACAACACTGATGAATATGCTTAACGGAGATCTGAGTACCTATGGATGTGTCCGGAGCGCTGTTAAGATAATCCAACTAATAATCCATGCTTTGTAAAATTTCGCGACTTATGCAATACCACATTTCTAATTCGTTTTGGATATAAAATGTTAATCGAGTTATTTTATATATCGTTTGATTATTTAAGATAATTATGTAATTTGTATTCTTTTCAGATCCCGTGTCTATTTTAAAATGTCCCAACCTTATCGATTCCTGACGGAAGCCGGACTTAAAAAAAAATGACCTTGCCTCCCAGGTCGACCCATCCTTGAGTGGGTACAAGGTGCAGTACTGGGAGGTAAAGGCGGCCGGCGTGATGCTGCCCACATCACCCAACAAGTGCTATTTGGTCAAATAAATATGGGTCTAGCCCGATATACCCAATACAACTGAAAGGCGTGGAAAAGGGTCCTTTACTTTTTTACAACCTCAAGTGAGGACATCCACTTACACCTGACTAGTGTAACCGATTTGGATGCTCCAATTATAACTTCTTTGAAGGTTGAACTGGATGTCTAGGGTTTACTGTGTTGGCTCTGCGATCCAGAATGAGATTTAGTAATTTCAAGATGGAATGGTCACCATACCATAATGGAAACATTATAGAAACAGGAGAACAGCATAACTAGAATGTCTTTGCATTGGAACCCACAGGGGCATAGGAATAAAGGAAGGCCAAAAAAACACATGGAGAAGAGAGCTGGAGAATGAAGTTAGAAAGATGAGGAGGACATGGGGAGAGCTCCATGCAATGGCGAAGGATATAACAACTTGGCGTGAGTTGGTTGAGGGCCTATGCTCCATTGGAGGATAGAAAGACAGAAGAAGAAGAAGAATGATCACCTTTAAGTAGCTGCCCGGAGGGACAGACCGACCGATAAATTGATTAAAGGAGATGTGAGTGTGTGAGCACTGGACTAGCTAAGCAAACCTGCCAGCCAATATGTTGCCCTCATTCCCTGTACAAGCACAAAAACTCAGATAGATTTCATCTTCTTCTTCTTCTGAGTTCGGCCTTAAATATTGAATGTTGAGTTAAGAATTGACATCACAGCACTTCACTTGGGATACTTCCATGAGTGTTCAGTCCCTATCTTCAGCGGCAAGCGAAGAGTTCCAATTTCGATGGTACCAGTAACCACATCATTCTTTCCCTGAGTGTTGAGCGTCAGCGATATCCCTTGGTAACTCCTCCTAGCACCACTCTTCTTAAAAGAAGATCTGTCTGCACCTCCTCACTGTTTACTCACTCCTAAAGGGCCCTCACAATATCTAACTTGTCATACATCAATTCACCACCAAGTGGTGCAGAGCCAGCCAGTCTTTCTGCCTGCTCATTTCCAAACACACAGACATGCCTGGAGAAAATATCTAAAGGATGCTAACTACCCTGGACCTCTGAAGTGATGCTTGCCACTCTGCACGAAGCATGTCTGTTTTCACCTTTCTCAACAGGCTCTGTGAGTCAGTTACAACCACGGCATGTTTGTACAGCTGATTCTCAAGTCAGCAGAGACTGCCTCAACCTCCGTTCTTAAACTAGACGTTGTAGTTCGGCCTTAAAGGTGTGGGAAAAGGGTCCTTTACTGAATATTTAGTTACATACAAGGATACACAAGATCACTGAATTGAGGTCTCTCCAACTGGATGTCACACACACTCCAGCATTTGTAACCTTTAAGGTTTTACTGGACAATCTCAGGGGGGCTGCATGGTCTCAAGGCATTATGTCCGCCTCGAGTGCTAGAGGTTTCGGGTTTAATCCAAAACAAAACTAGGCAATTTTACGATCAGTAACATATTACTTTCTAAAACTATACCCTCACATCATTGTCAAAATCAACGCAAAGCAGCACCATCTGCCTCTGAATCGAACCCGGTATGTCATAATTATGAAACTTAGTTAATAACCCAAAGCCACACATGCTGAAACAACAAAAATCAAAATATAAGTAACATGACAGGACATATGTAACAAAATATTAACTATTTAGCTGGAGACATACAACAAAATAACAACAACATGACTATGCATATACAACAAAATACCAACAACATGGCTGACATAAGCAACAAAATAACAACACCATGACTAGACATATACCACAAAATATCAACTTGACTCAACATACCAACAGCATGACTGGACATTTACAAGGAAATACCCTCAACAAGACTGGACACATACAAAAAAATACCAACAATGTAGTGGGACACACACAACAGAATACAAACAACAGCAAGACTTGACATATTCAACAAAATACCAACAATGACTGGGCATAAATACAAATTGCCAACAACATAGTTGACCATATACAACAAAATACCCTCAACAACATGGCTGAATATATACAACAAAATGCTATCAACAAGACTGGACATGTACAACAAAATACCAACAATGCAGCTGGACACATACAACATGGTTGAACGTATACCACAAAATAGCAACAACAATATATTAACATATACAACAAAATAACAACATGGCTGGACACATACAACAACATGGCTGAACATATAAAAAAAATAGCAACAAGACTGGACATAAACAACAAAATAGCAACAAGACTGGGCTTAAATAACAAATTACCAACAACATGGCTGGACACATAAAGCAAGATACCAACAATGTGGCTGGGAAAATACAACAAAATACAAATTGACATGACAAATACAATAAAATTCCCAAAACATATAACAAAGGCAAGTTGTAATATTTGTTTTTATTTGTTTTTTTTTTCCTTTTTGTATGCAAGGACTATCTAAGAGACATGATAGAGATGATATCCGGTTAGGCCATACCAAGCCCTGGTCATAGATGGACCTTCTTCTTCTTCTTCTTCTTCTTCTTCTTCTTCTTCACTTCTGTTTTACTGCTTCAGGTGTCAAGGGTTAGATGGGTAAATCTCTAGCTAATTTGGATTTTTAGATTTTCTCGTCTCTAAGGTTGCATTCTGTAGGATTAACATCCCAAAGATGAGAATCAAACAGCTGCAAATAGAAGGCTACATGGTCTCGAGGCATGGTGTCCGCCTCGAGTGCCATAGGTTCTGGGTTCAATCCCTGGTAAAGGCTGGGATTTTTTTCACGTGGACTTGGACTTCTAGTAATTCCCCCTGGTCTGAAATGGTTGGGGCATATTGAAAGAATGTCAGATAAAAGAGAAGTAAAAAACTGTATACACCAGGGAGATGAATGGTTGTAGACCATGAGGCAGACCAAGAAGACGATGGAGTGATAATATCCAGACAGACCTGCAAACACTCAGTGTCACCAACTGGAAAGAGAAGGCCAAGCAGAGACATAAATGGAGGCGGGTGACATCTGCAGCAATGAACCTCAAGGGCTCGGAATGCTGAAGAAGGCCAAGCAGAGACATAAATGGAGGCGGGTGACATCTGCAGCAATGAACCTCAAGGGCTCGGAATGCTGAAGAAGGCCAAGCAGAGACATAAATGGAGGCGGGTGACATCTGCAGCAATGAACCTCAAGGGCTCGGAATGCTGAAGAAGGCCAAGCAGAGACATAAATGGAGGCGGGTGACATCTGCAGCAATGAACCTCAAGGGCTCGGAATGCTGAAGAAGGCCAAGCAGAGACATAAATGGAGGCGGGTGACATCTGCAGCAATGAACCTCAAGGGCTCGGAATGCTGAAGAAGGCCAAGCAGAGACATAAATGGAGGCGGGTGACATCTGCAGCAATGAACCTCAAGGGCTCGGAATGCTGAAGAAGGCCAAGCAGAGACATAAATGGAGGCGGGTGACATCTGCAGCAATGAACCTCAAGGGCTCGGAATGCTGAAGAAGGCCAAGCAGAGACATAAATGGAGGCGGGTGACATCTGCAGCAATGAACCTCAAGGGCTCGGAATGCTGAAGAAGGCCAAGCAGAGACATAAATGGAGGCGGGTGACATCTGCAGCAATGAACCTCAAGGGCTCGGAATGCTGAAGAAGGCCAAGCAGAGACATAAATGGAGGCGGGTGACATCTGCAGCAATGAACCTCAAGGGCTCGGAATGCTGAAGAAGGCCAAGCAGGGACATAAATGGAGGCGGGTGACATCTGCAGCAATGAACCTCAAGGGCTCGGAATGCTGAAGAAGGCCAAGCAGAGACATAAATGGAGGCGGGTGACATCTGCAGCAATGAACCTCAAGGGCTCGGAATGCTGAAGAAGGCCAAGCAGAGACATAAATGGAGGCGGGTGACATCTGCAGCAATGAACCTCAAGGGCTCGGAATGCTGAAGAAGGCCAAGCAGAGACATAAATGGAGGCGGGTGACATCTGCAGCAATGAACCTCAAGGGCTCGGAATGCTGAAGAAGGCCAAGCAGAGACATAAATGGAGGCGGGTGACATCTGCAGCAATGAACCTCAAGGGCTCGGAATGCTGAAGAAGGCCAAGCAGAGACATAAATGGAGGCGGGTGACATCTGCAGCAATGAACCTCAAGGGCTCGGAATGCTGAAGAAGGCCAAGCAGAGACATAAATGGAGGCGGGTGACATCTGCAGCAATGAACCTCAAGGGCTCGGAATGCTGAAGAAGGCCAAGCAGAGACATAAATGGAGGCGGGTGACATCTGCAGCAATGAACCTCAAGGGCTCGGAATGCTGAAGAAGGCCAAGCAGAGACATAAATGGAGGCGGGTGACATCTGCAGCAATGAACCTCAAGGGCTCGGAATGCTGAAGAAGGCCAAGCAGAGACATAAATGGAGGCGGGTGACATCTGCAGCAATGAACCTCAAGGGCTCGGAATGCTGAAGAAGGCCAAGCAGAGACATAAATGGAGGCGGGTGACATCTGCAGCAATGAACCTCAAGGGCTCGGAATGCTGAAGAAGGCCAAGCAGAGACATAAATGGAGGCGGGTGACATCTGCAGCAATGAACCTCAAGGGCTCGGAATGCTGAAGAAGGCCAAGCAGAGACATAAATGGAGGCGGGTGACATCTGCAGCAATGAACCTCAAGGGCTCGGAATGCTGAAGAAGGCCAAGCAGAGACATAAATGGAGGCGGGTGACATCTGCAGCAATGAACCTCAAGGGCTCGGAATGCTGAAGAAGGCCAAGCAGAGACATAAATGGAGGCGGGTGACATCTGCAGCAATGAACCTCAAGGGCTCGGAATGCTGAAGAAGGCCAAGCAGAGACATAAATGGAGGCGGGTGACATCTGCAGCAATGAACCTCAAGGGCTCGGAATGCTGAAGAAGGCCAAGCAGAGACATAAATGGAGGCGGGTGACATCTGCAGCAATGAACCTCAAGGGCTCGGAATGCTGAAGAAGGCCAAGCAGAGACATAAATGGAGGCGGGTGACATCTGCAGCAATGAACCTCAAGGGCTCGGAATGCTGAAGAAGGCCAAGCAGAGACATAAATGGAGGCGGGTGACATCTGCAGCAATGAACCTCAAGGGCTCGGAATGCTGAAGAAGGCCAAGCAGAGACATAAATGGAGGCGGGTGACATCTGCAGCAATGAACCTCAAGGGCTCGGAATGCTGAAGAAGGCCAAGCAGAGACATAAATGGAGGCGGGTGACATCTGCAGCAATGAACCTCAAGGGCTCGGAATGCTGAAGAAGGCCAAGCAGAGACATAAATGGAGGCGGGTGACATCTGCAGCAATGAACCTCAAGGGCTCGGAATGCTGAAGAAGGCCAAGCAGAGACATAAATGGAGGCGGGTGACATCTGCAGCAATGAACCTCAAGGGCTCGGAATGCTGAAGAAGGCCAAGCAGAGACATAAATGGAGGCGGGGTGACATCTGCAGCAATGAACCTCAAGGGCTCGGAATGCTGAAGAAGGCCAAGCAGAGACATAAATGGAGGCGGGTGACATCTGCAGCAATGAACCTCAAGGGCTCGGAATGCTGAAGAAGGCCAAGCAGAGACATAAATGGAGGCGGGTGACATCTGCAGCAATGAACCTCAAGGGCTCGGAATGCTGAAGAAGGCCAAGCAGAGACATAAATGGAGGCGGGTGACATCTGCAGCAATGAACCTCAAGGGCTCGGAATGCTGAAGAAGGCCAAGCAGAGACATAAATGGAGGCGGGTGACATCTGCAGCAATGAACCTCAAGGGCTCGGAATGCTGAAGAAGGCCAAGCAGAGACATAAATGGAGGCGGGTGACATCTGCAGCAATGAACCTCAAGGGCTCGGAATGCTGAAGAAGGCCAAGCAGAGACATAAATGGAGGCGGGTGACATCTGCAGCAATGAACCTCAAGGGCTCGGAATGCTGAAGAAGGCCAAGCAGAGACATAAATGGAGGCGGGTGACATCTGCAGCAATGAACCTCAAGGGCTCGGAATGCTGAAGAAGGCCAAGCAGAGACATAAATGGAGGCGGGTGACATCTGCAGCAATGAACCTCAAGGGCTCGGAATGCTGAAGAAGGCCAAGCAGAGACATAAATGGAGGCGGGTGACATCTGCAGCAATGAACCTCAAGGGCTCGGAATGCTGAAGAAGGCCAAGCAGAGACATAAATGGAGGCGGGTGACATCTGCAGCAATGAACCTCAAGGGCTCGGAATGCTGAAGAAGGCCAAGCAGAGACATAAATGGAGGCGGGTGACATCTGCAGCAATGAACCTCAAGGGCTCGGAATGCTGAAGAAGGCCAAGCAGAGACATAAATGGAGGCGGGTGACATCTGCAGCAATGAACCTCAAGGGCTCGGAATGCTGAAGAAGGCCAAGCAGAGACATAAATGGAGGCGGGTGACATCTGCAGCAATGAACCTCAAGGGCTCGGAATGCTGAAGAAGGCCAAGCAGAGACATAAATGGAGGCGGGTGACATCTGCAGCAATGAACCTCAAGGGCTCGGAATGCTGAAGAAGGCCAAGCAGAGACATAAATGGAGGCGGGTGACATCTGCAGCAATGAACCTCAAGGGCTCGGAATGCTGAAGAAGGCCAAGCAGAGACATAAATGGAGGCGGGTGACATCTGCAGCAATGAACCTCAAGGGCTCGGAATGCTGAAGAAGGCCAAGCAGAGACATAAATGGAGGCGGGTGACATCTGCAGCAATGAACCTCAAGGGCTCGGAATGCTGAAGAAGGCCAAGCAGAGACATAAATGGAGGCGGGTGACATCTGCAGCAATGAACCTCAAGGGCTCGGAATGCTGAAGAAGGCCAAGCAGAGACATAAATGGAGGCGGGTGACATCTGCAGCAATGAACCTCAAGGGCTCGGAATGCTGAAGAAGGCCAAGCAGAGACATAAATGGAGGCGGGTGACATCTGCAGCAATGAACCTCAAGGGCTCGGAATGCTGAAGAAGGCCAAGCAGAGACATAAATGGAGGCGGGTGACATCTGCAGCAATGAACCTCAAGGGCTCGGAATGCTGAAGAAGGCCAAGCAGAGACATAAATGGAGGCGGGTGACATCTGCAGCAATGAACCTCAAGGGCTCGGAATGCTGAAGAAGGCCAAGCAGAGACATAAATGGAGGCGGGTGACATCTGCAGCAATGAACCTCAAGGGCTCGGAATGCTGAAGAAGGCCAAGCAGAGACATAAATGGAGGCGGGTGACATCTGCAGCAATGAACCTCAAGGGCTCGGAATGCTGAAGAAGGCCAAGCAGAGACATAAATGGAGGCGGGTGACATCTGCAGCAATGAACCTCAAGGGCTCGGAATGCTGAAGAAGGCCAAGCAGAGACATAAATGGAGGCGGGTGACATCTGCAGCAATGAACCTCAAGGGCTCGGAATGCTGAAGAAGGCCAAGCAGAGACATAAATGGAGGCGGGTGACATCTGCAGCAATGAACCTCAAGGGCTCGGAATGCTGAAGAAGGCCAAGCAGAGACATAAATGGAGGCGGGTGACATCTGCAGCAATGAACCTCAAGGGCTCGGAATGCTGAAGAAGGCCAAGCAGAGACATAAATGGAGGCGGGTGACATCTGCAGCAATGAACCTCAAGGGCTCGGAATGCTGAAGAAGGCCAAGCAGAGACATAAATGGAGGCGGGTGACATCTGCAGCAATGAACCTCAAGGGCTCGGAATGCTGAAGAAGGCCAAGCAGAGACATAAATGGAGGCGGGTGACATCTGCAGCAATGAACCTCAAGGGCTCGGAATGCTGAAGAAGGCCAAGCAGAGACATAAATGGAGGCGGGTGACATCTGCAGCAATGAACCTCAAGGGCTCGGAATGCTGAAGAAGGCCAAGCAGAGACATAAATGGAGGCGGGTGACATCTGCAGCAATGAACCTCAAGGGCTCGGAATGCTGAAGAAGGCCAAGCAGAGACATAAATGGAGGCGGGTGACATCTGCAGCAATGAACCTCAAGGGCTCGGAATGCTGAAGAAGGCCAAGCAGAGACATAAATGGAGGCGGGTGACATCTGCAGCAATGAACCTCAAGGGCTCGGAATGCTGAAGAAGGCCAAGCAGAGACATAAATGGAGGCGGGTGACATCTGCAGCAATGAACCTCAAGGGCTCGGAATGCTGAAGAAGGCCAAGCAGAGACATAAATGGAGGCGGGTGACATCTGCAGCAATGAACCTCAAGGGCTCGGAATGCTGAAGAAGGCCAAGCAGAGACATAAATGGAGGCGGGTGACATCTGCAGCAATGAACCTCAAGGGCTCGGAATGCTGAAGAAGGCCAAGCAGAGACATAAATGGAGGCGGGTGACATCTGCAGCAATGAACCTCAAGGGCTCGGAATGCTGAAGAAGGCCAAGCAGAGACATAAATGGAGGCGGGTGACATCTGCAGCAATGAACCTCAAGGGCTCGGAATGCTGAAGAAGGCCAAGCAGAGACATAAATGGAGGCGGGTGACATCTACAGCAATGAACCTCAAGGGCTCGGAATGCTGAAGAAGGCCAAGCAGAGACATAAATGGAGGCGGGTGACATCTGCAGCAATGAACCTCAAGGGCTCGGAATGCTGAAGAAGGCCAAGCAGAGACATAAATGGAGGCGGGTGACATCTGCAGCAATGAACCTCAAGGGCTCGGAATGCTGAAGAAGGCCAAGCAGAGACATAAATGGAGGCGGGTGACATCTGCAGCAATGAACCTCAAGGGCTCGGAATGCTGAAGAAGAAGAAGACAAAGAATACTAAGCCCACATGAATACCTTGTGCTTCCAAAGGGGACAAATATGCAACCCTGGTAAGAAACACACGTTTTCAGAGTCCCCCAATAAACATCAGATGTAAAAACGCATGTAACATGCTGATTGGTACGTGGGAATGATAACTAGTCACGCATAATCCGTTGTTTGGGACAGAAGCAGTTAAGCCAATGTGCAGTGACAATGACCTCTTAACTAATAATTAATTTAATTTTTTTTTTTTTTTTAGTTAGCAAACATAAATGTATCTAAATACAGGAGACTGGAAAAAAAACTATAATCTGCACTATACCAATGTTCTTCAAGCTGTGGGGCATGGATGTATAGCTTTTGAGGAACATTGCACTATACCTATGTTTTTCAACTGGTGAGCCACGTATTTAAACAGGTTGAGAAACACTGCACTATCAGTGTTCTTCAACCGGTGGGCCGTGGATGTAAAAAAAAAAGGTTGAGGAACATTGCACTATCAATGTTCTTTACCGGTGGACCACAGATGTAAAAAGGTGAGGGACATTGCATTATCAATGTTTTGCAACCGGTGGACCACGGATATAAAAAGGTGAGGAACACTGCACTATCAATGTTCTTTAACCGGTGTGTCAGTGATGTAAAAAAAGGTTGAGGAATACTGCACTATCAATGTTTTGCAACCGGTGAACCACGGATATAAAAAGGTTGAAGAACACTGCACTATCTGTGTTCTTTAACCTGTGAACCACGGATGTAAAAAAGGTCGAGGAACACTGCACTATCAATGTTTTTCAACCAGCAAATTGTCTCTTTCTGATGCGGGCAATCATTTCTCTTCCTGAGTCGGTTTCTTTCAAGACATCTTCATTACTCATTTTCTCTGTCCAGGGTATTCGTCTATAAAACCACATCTCTGCAGCTTCCAAATAAGTTTTCACTAATCTACTAACTGTTTATGATTCACACCCATATATCAATATAGGATTTATATAGCTTTAAAGAATTCTCTGTCTCGTCTCAATTGACAAAGAAAGATTGCAAATAGATTAGGAAGGTAAAAATCACTAGTTTTGACCCGACACCTTTAGCAGACCCTATCCTCCATCTATGTCATGGACCAGTCTGGCTGAACCAGATTTAAATGATAATAATTACATGAAAATACAAAAAGGAAAACTTCAAGTACCAAAAACAAAAATAAATGAACAACAATAACATCAACATAAATAAAATTACACATTTACAAATTCATCAGATGGCGATTTCAAAATATATTAAAATACACAGAAGACTTAATATGATACATCATTTAAAAACATCACTGTGTTAAATAGTGTTCTGAGGTCACATCGTGTAGGGGAGAGATTCAAACCCTTTTTTACAATGACAATGAAGCTTGCAGCTACATATAGACTTGTTCCATATCTCTTTGGCTCCCAGGGGGTTTAGCATCCCAGGCCCAAGGGTAGTGAAGATAGTCATAAATCAGCGCATCATGCGTTCATTGGGCTTCTAGATAGGAACATGAGAACGTATGATGCGTTCCTTGGGACTCAGAGATATATGATTGACACTTAAACAGGGTTATAAACAGGACAGCACCCCCCCCCCCCCTCCCCAATTTTTTTAAAATAAATAAATAAATAAAGATAGGTGAAGAGGACGTGGCAACTTATGGATGTGAGTCGTCAGAGACTTTTACTCAATCTTTGAAGAAGAAAAATCCCAGCTTTTGAACTGAAATGCTGTAGAATATCGTGGGCTAAGAAGAAGGAAAAAAAAAACAAAGACGTCCTACATGATCTGAATGTTAAGGAGAACTGGCTCATAAACAGCATCCTGCCCCGAAAGCGGAGATATTATTAAGGTTGTTGCGTATCCTTTACAGGACGTTGAAGAACCAACCCTAACAGCCCCTGGCTGTTGTGTGGTTTCTCTAGGCAAATTACATCCAGTAGTTTGCCATTGCTTTCTGGACGGTCGGCTTTCTTGATACCACTGTCGAAACCAACGCAAGGCGCATTGCCCGCAGCTGGGATCGAACCCAGCATCCCGGCATTACGAAGCGAAGTGTTCGCATCGACTTAGCCACAGAGCCGACGGAGATATTATGGCTATGTTAAAACATCATGGTGGCTTGGCGAGAACGGTGAAGGAGGGTACACAGACATCCTACATGATCTGAACGTCAAGGACGACTGGCTCATAAACAGCATCCTCCTCTGAAAGCGGAAGTATTATGGCCATGTTAAACATCATGGTGGCGTGGGGAGAACGGTGAAGGAGGGTACACAGACATCCTACATGATCTGAACGTCAAGAGAACTGGCTCATAAACAGCATCCTGCCCCGAAAGTGGAGATATTATGGCTATGTTAAAACATCATAGTGGCGTGGGGAGAACGGTGAAGGAGGGTACACAGACATCCTACATGATCTGAACGTCAAGGAGAACTGGCTCATAAACAGCATCCTGCCCCGAAAGTGGAGATATTATGGCTATGTTAAAACATCATAGTGGCGTGGGGAGAACGGTGAAGGAGGGTACACAGACATCCTACATGATCTGAACGTCAAGAGAACTGGCTCATAAACAGCATCCTCCTCTGAAAGCGGAAGTATTATGGCTATGTTAAACATCATGGTGGCGTGGGGAAAATGGTGAAGGAGGGTACAAAGACATCCTACATGATCTGAACGTCAAGGAGAACTGGCTCATAAACAGCATCCTCCTCTGAAAGCGGAAGTATTATGGCCATGTTAAACATCATGGTGGCTTGGCGAGAATGGTGAAGTTTCTAGGAAATAAGGCGAAGGCCGACCTCTGCGAAGGTACCTACAAGATATGGAAGATACATTTGATTTGAAAGCACACAGGGCTGAAGGAAGAAATACTTTCAAGCGTGCTGTGAAGAGAGTGACGTTCTGTAAATGACCTGCTGTTGACTAATGATCAGATGAGAAAGGGTTCTCAAAGTCATGATGAGAAAGGGTTCTCAAAGTCATGATGACAAAGGGTTCTCAAAGTCTGCTCTATTAGATACTTTTGATAGTTTATTAGTGAAAAATTTTGTGGAAACTGCAGAGATGTGGTTTTATAGACAAACGATGAAAACGCCCTGAGCAAATCAAATGAGTAATGAAGACTATTTAAAAAAAAAAAATTACTCAAGATGAGAACTGATTACCCACATCAGAAGGATGACCTCTACATTCTTTGGTCACATCAAGAGAAAGAGAAAACTGGAGTCCAGATGGCGGGGCGCAAGCTGGAGGGGAAGAGATGCAGAAGCGGACCTTGAACACATCTCATTTAGGCAGACAACATCAAGAACTGGACTTGCAGAAGCCTGAATGAGTGAACCATGATGTAGGACAGAGTGGTACAGTGTAGTCAGCATTCAATGCTGGCATGGCACTTCACTTGCTAATGATTACTCTTACCCTTTTCTATCTCACCTCTTCCCAATATTTTTCTAACCTCACCCTTTTATATCTCTTCTCTTCCCTAATTCCCTTATTCTTACCCTTTTCTATCTCTTCTCTTCCCTATTTTTAACCTTTCCTATCTCTTCCCTTCCCTATTCTTACCCTTTTCTATCTTTCTTCCCTACATTTTTCCTATCTTTATCCCTTTCTGTCGTTTCTCTTCCCTACATTTTCCCTTTCCTTATTCCTTTCTACCTCTTCTCTTCCCTATCCTTACCCTTTTCTACCTCTTCTCTTTCCTATATTTTCCTATCTGTTTTAGCTATAACATACTGTCACTCCCCCTGTGGATCCCATACTTCTCTTGTTGAGACACAGAAGAACAAACCCACAGACATCTAACAAGCAGCTTGTCATCAAGCTAATTGTGTGCTGGGCTGAACTGCGGAGATGTTGCAGGCTAGCTGTAAACCACAGCACAAAATGCCAACCCCCCTTTTACAACTTTTTTTTTTTAAAGGTAATAATTTGTAGCAGATGCCAAACTGGCACATCAAACACAATAAGGAAAAAAAGTAAGAGCACGTTACTCTCAAAGACAAAACATTCATTGTGCTGTATAACAGCACATCCAGCCAGGTGTCTTTAACATGCTGCGGCCAAAATATTAAAAATATCACTGAACACCATGTATTGGTTGATATGCATGAACAATAACTGATCGCACGTGGTGCGTAGTCTGGACACGGAAAAAGAAGAAGGAGGAGGAAGATGAAGTTAAATTTTTTATTTTGTGTGTGCCTGAAAAGTTGGGCAAAGTATGAATGCGAAAGTAAATCGTTTTACTGATGCCAAAATTAAGAGCCATTCAATACAATCTGTTATAAAAGTGATTGAGCATAAACAATATGTGAGAAATTATTCAGACAAGTTTTTGTGATCAGCATACCGTCAGACAAGACAAGCTGAGGAAGTAGGGGGGAAAAAAACCAAGCCTTACATTTGTACTACCAGCCATACATTTGTACCACCAGCCATACATTTGTACCACCAGCCATACATTTGTACCACCAGCCATACTTATGTACCAGTAGCCATACTTACGTATCATTAGCCATACTTTAAGCCTCACTGTATTATCTTAGTCACATATGTATGTGATATCTGTTATGTAAATGGATGCTTTGTTACATATGAGCGCAGGTGTGTATTGTCATGTTAGCAAGATGCGTGCATGCAACTTTAAGCTATATGTTTGCATTTGAGCTATACCTATGTAACTTTTGCCATATGTAGGTAACTTTAGCCACATGTAGGTAACATTAGCCACAAGTGGGTAACTTTAGCCACATGTGGATAACTTTAGCCACATGTTGGTAACTTTAGCCATACATGGGTAACTTTAGCCATACATGGGTAACTTTAGCCACATGTGGGTAACTTAAGCCATGTGTAGGTAGCTTTAGCCACATGTGGGTAACTTTAGCCATATGTAGGTAGCTTTAGCCACATGTGAGTAACTTTAGCCCCATGTGGGTAACTTTAGTCATATGTGGATAACTTTATCCATTTGTAGGTAACTTTAGCCACATGCAGTAAATTATGCCATTTGTATGTAACTTCTGCCATGTGTATGTAACTTGTTCTAGGCTTATGTAACTTTTGCCACAAGTATTAACTTCTGCCACAAGTACTAACTTTTGCCAAATGCGTGTAACCTTAACCACACAAACACATGGCCCTACTCTTCTGTATACGACCTGAACCACATACATAAGATCTTAGACATGCGTACATGACCGTAACAACATATTACTCTTATCATATGTTTGTGACCCCAGCCACATGTATAAGTTCACAGCCATATATAAGCAAGCATAACCACAGATCACGTCATGAAAATAAATCCTCATATACCTGCCAAAAAAGCTCTCACTTGAATTCCATAGAGAAAGAAGGGGGCGCCCAAAAACAACATGGAGACGAATGACAGAAAGTGAACCGAGTGCTGCATCGCTGACATGGAAAACTGCACTGAAGATTGCACAGGACAGGAAGGCATCGAAAGCCCTCTCTGAAGCCTCATGTGCCACTAGGCATGAAGAGAACTGATGATGATAGCCACGATAACAGAGTGCTTGGCAAAACAGAATATTTGGCACAACTGAATGGTTGGCACAACTGAATGGTTGGCACAACTAAATGGTTGGCACAACTTAATGGCTGGCACAACTGAAAGGTTGGCCTGCTGGCCTACCCGCCTGTTGGTGATAAAATTGAATCCGCATGGATGTAGATTTTTAAAACTGACCCCAGGGCTCTGAAGTTGACCTGACCTGAAGGGCCAAATGCCCTGGATCTTTCTTCGTCAATTTAGGCGAGAAAGAGAATTCCTATCCCGGATATGTGGAAGTGAATCAAGGACAATTTGCCAATCAGTGAAAAATTATGTGGGAGTGACAGAGATGTGGTTTTACAGACAAATGATAAGATATAATGATAACAGAGCCAGAGGTTGACCAGGCAGAATATGGACAGAAGAAATATCAGAGACACTGAAAAAAACTTGTGAACAGACGTGTCCGTTCCAGAGATCTCTCCCTGTCCTGATGCTGTGAGGCATTCCAGGAATAGAGAAAGGGAGAAGAAGAAGAGAATTCCCTGGGCTGATAAAAAGAGTAATCAAGATGTCTGGAAAAAAACTGACTCATGAAGAGAACTGACTGCCCACATCAGAAGGAGGCAATTTACATTCTTTGGTCATGTGATGAGAAGGAGAAAAGTGGAGTACATCCTGATGGTATGAAAGCTGGAGGGGAGGAGAGAGACCGAGAGAGAAGATGCTAGAGAGTCTATCATCATGGCATGGAAGATCATCTGTGTCAGGGTTGATTAAAAGTACATGGGACAGAAGGCTGTGGACAGACATGACTACCAACGCCACACGGCATGGACTATGAAAGATCATCTGTGTCAGAGTTAATTAAAAGTACACGAGACAGAAGGTTGTGGATAGACACAGCATGGACTTTGAGACTAAGAAGAAGACTGGGGGGGGGGGGGAGAGGAAGGGAGGGGGGAATCTAGGGCTGCACAGATAGTGCAGTCATCACAAAGTTTGAAGTCTAGGGCTTATATAGTTGCCCTAGTCAGGAAAACAAATGTCAATTTTCCTAATGAAGATTTTAACCCTGGTCTCCCAAATGAGAGGCTTACATTCTAACTGCTTGGTCAGCCGCCCCTCTAACAAGAATAGAACAACAAATACATGCTGTTGATGAAACGTTACACACACACAAAACTAGAACAATGAAAAAGATGACACAGTATGAAAACTGTACATTGGTTGGAGACTCCTAGGGCTAGCAGCTTTAGTTATTTTAAAAATGGCAAGAATACAAAATAAAACCAACAATAAAAAAAAAAAAAATGAAAAGCACATAAAAAGCATATGTATATTTACATAGAAATACATGAGTTTCAAATTTAGAAATAACAACTCCATAAAAATAAATAACAATTATGGACATAAAGGAATACAATTTGTCAGTAAAATAAAAACTATGTATGCTTATTGTATTGCACCTGTTTTAGGGGGGAGTGGGGAAGAACAGGGACTATACATTGATCGTGTGTTTTTTGTTTGTTTACAATCTTCGCCATGCATATTATGATCCAGAATACTTATCAACATAAAATGTCGGTAAACAGCATAAAATATATACAAGATAACAAATGCCAGGAAAGGAACTTTGCCGAAACTAAGTAACTCAGTTCATGCCAAGCAAATTATCCCATGTCTGGTTTATTACAAGTTAGTTACAGTTAAGTCAAAATCTACTTGTTCTTGTTCTTCATCTTGCGATCGCTCTCTGATTTACACCAATAAATAAGTTCTTGTGATAAAACTGACCTTTTCAAGTTTCCTTTTAGTTCCAGGGCAACTAACGTAGTTGAATGTTGATTTAAGAATCGACATCACAGCACTCGTGACATCCCCATAAGCGCTCAATCCCCATCTTCAGCAGAAAGTGAAGAGTTACAATTCCGATTGTACCAGAAACTGTCTGATTGTATATCCGTCTCGCCTTTCCCCTGAGTGTCGAGTGTCGGCCAGATACCCTTGTAACTCCTCGCAGTGCCATTCTCCTCAAACCGTAACTATTTATCCGTGCCTCGGCACTGTTCACTTGCTCCCAAAGGGCCCTTACCACATCCAGCTTGTCATACATCAGTTCACCACCAAGTGGTGCACACCTGGCCAGTCTATCTGGCTGCCCGTTTCCCAAAACACCTGCATGACCTGGAGAAAATATTCAAAGCATGCTAACTACCCGGGACAACTGCTGTGTTATAGGGCTAAACACTTGCCTACATCCCAAAGGTTTAGGTTTAAATCTGCATCGAGCCTGACTTTCCTCCAAAAATAACCTCGGATCCCAGGGCGACCCAGACTAAAATGGGTACCAGGTGAAGTCCTAAGAAGTAAAAGCGGCCCGGGTGATGCTGACTGACCACATCACCCAGCAAGTGCCGACTGGTCTACAACCTACAGGTCTCACACTATATGCCCAGGATGCCTAAAGACATGGAAGAGGGTACTTTACTTTTAATTCCATACCTAAATTCAGCGTTGACCATGAAACACCCAAAATTCAGTGTATTGACAATCATCATCATCATCATCATCAGTTCTCGTTATGCCTAGTGGCACATGAGGCTTCAGAGAGGACTTTCCATGCTTTCCTGTCCTGTGCAATCTTCAGTGCAGTTTTCCATGTCAAAGATGCTGCAATCAGGTCACTTTCCATCATTCGTCTCCATGTTGTTTTTGGGCGCCCCTGTTTTCTCTTAATTACTTGGGCGGTTTTGGCCGTTTCCAACATAGTTCTAACATTCCAGAAGCCAATTCTTAATTTGGTTTTGACATCCAGCAGACTTGTTTTCCCATCATGGGCTTCCTTTCGGCTTTCACCCATGTTGTTCATGCTGACAGCGGGACTCTGTCCCAAGATGATAAACCTGAATTCAACTTGCAAACAATAAAACATCTAACATTTGGTTTGTTGACAATGAAATACCTAAAATTCAGTCTATTAACAATAAAATGACTTTACCTGGAGATAGAAATAGATGTTATGGTAGTTAACATCTGCTTGGTATGGAAAGAGTTACCTCTTTCAGTCAACACATCATACGTTCAAATGTTCCTACCCAGAAGCCCAAAGAACATAAGGTGTGTAGACCTGGGAGCCAAGGTACATCAGGACCCACCCACGACCTTTCGAGCCTCTAACAAGAACTGACTGACTGACTTTCTACCCCACCAGGACATCACACAAGCGATAAACACCCGATGACACAAAGTGCCACCGGTGGATGAGGATTAACGTGGAGAGGTCCCAGAAACCGCGTTCAGACAATTGGCCATATTTATGGCCTGCCTATATTGCGGCCCCTGACAAAAGCCAGGGTGGGGCTTCAAATAACAACAAATTTCATCCTAAAAAGGACGTAAAGGTTAATTACCTGTGCCAGGTCTAACAATGATGTCATCAAAAGAGACTAATAATGGGTTTGCAGCAAATCGAATGTGGTGGGCCAAACGGTGCAGATATCAAAGCCTAGCTGTAAACCACAATACCACTCACCAATAGCCCTTTTGACAAACAAAGAAGAAGAAGAAGAAGACTACAAGTCAAACAAACACATACAGATTTTTTTTTTTAAATCACTCACAAATGTATTTGCTAAAATTAATTACAACAGAAAATCATGACTATCCGAGATCACAACCAACAAAGCTAAAAACCTGGCAATAAGTCCAAAACTGGCACACAGTAAAAATGAATTACTAGTTTTGTAAAATATTTGGGCGGTTTTAAACATGAATATCCTGAAAAGTATGCATGTTACTCACTCACAAAAGACATCTTCCGAAAGAAGACGCTGAAATCTTTTAAGGGGAGAATCATTCTGTGTTTATCCTTTTTTTAAATTATTAATCCACATATTCTTCTTTGTCTTCTTTTTCTTCTTTGTTTCCACTGGCTGTAAACTCTGGTGGAAAGTTCTGGTTGTTCGCCCCCTTCTGGACTCTAGTCCTGTTCCTGATTCTGAGTGTTGCGTGCACATCTGTTTAACAGGTCTTCTTCTTCTTCAAGTTCACTGGCTGAAAACTCTGGCAGAAAGTCCTGACTATTTGTCCACTTCTTGACTTTAGTCTTGTTCCAGAATATGAGTTTTGTTACACAGTTGGCTTATTTGACTGATAACTGTAGTAATGGCCCAATTTAATTGTTCTGTTTGGGAATTGTTCCAGTTGGACTTGCATCTTAAAAATAATTCTTTGAGTCTTTCAGCACTGGAAGGTTTCATGGAAAATCCCAAAGTGAAGAAATAATCACGAATGAAAAAATCAAAGTCGCAATATACACAGCTGTGTGACCGCTAAGGGAAGCCAGATTTCTTTAGTATGTTCAAACCAAATGTTAAAAGTAAGATAGCACATTATGCAGCAGAGGAAAATGAATGAGTACATTAATTTGTTCATCATGTGTTCCTTGGGAGTAAAAGAATAAGTGAAGGACCCTTTTTTACCATAGTGGCACATCAGGCTTTTGGTGCTAAACATACATTCAGAGACCAAATGGCACTCCATGGGCAATATGGCAAACATCACGCTGGCCACTTTTACTTCCCTGGTTTCTATATTAGGTTGTGCCAATCTAGTAACTAAGGTCAAATTTGAAACAGACAGAGGTCCACCCTGATGCAGATTTGACCCAAGGCCTTTGGGTTGGCAAAGGAGCGTCTACCATGGCTCTCGACAATTTGCAGGTCATGCTGGCATCTGGTGCAAGGAGCGCGCAGACTGTCTGGCAGACACTGCGGTTGTTATGGCTGGTCTGGTATTCGACAGAAGCAATGTCATGAATGTCATGAGTACAACTTACCGCAGATGAATGTGGCAACGGGCATGACTTCGCATTTCTGTCTAGGCCGATAGACACGGGAGTGCAACCTGGAGCTGCAAGAAATTAACATTTCACTAAGACAAAGGGGACAAGAATAAGGGGACAAGACTAAGGGGACAAGAATAAGGGGACAAGACTAAGGGGACAAGACAAAGGGGACAAGACGTTTGATTAATCAACACAGAATAGGCGCCATAAGTTATTTTACGCCTGCGGAGCTTTTAAGGACGAGATAGGAAAACTTATGGTTCTGTCCAGAGCGCTGTGATGACAATCTTCACTAATCACTTAACTTTCAGTCGCTTGGTTATCAATCTTTCATCATGCAATCCCATAGGCAGGAATCAACAAAACAAAACCTACTGAACCAGTGGTTTTCAAAATTAGTCAGGTGGCGCGCCTCCCCCACCTTCCCCCTCATTATATGGCAAAAATTCCACCTCACCACCCCCCTCCCCCACCCCCCCACCCCAAAAAAAATGTTGTGTGATTAAAAAGAGGAGGTAGCACAAGAGAACAACAAAAAGTTTCATTATTTAATTTAAAAAAATTTTAAAAATTTTTATTTATAAATTAAACTAAAAAATATTAGTATGAAAGATGAGTAAAACTACAAATAAACACTAAATTTCAACCCCCCCCCCCCCCCCCCCCCCCCCCCCCCCCCCCCCCCCCCCCCCCCCCCCTCCCCACCCCCCCCCCCCCCCCCCCCCCCCCCCCCCCCCCCCCCCCCCCCCCCCCCCCCCCCCCCCCCCCCCTCCCCCGCCCCCCCCCCCCCCCCCCCCCCCCCCCCCCCTCCCCCCCCCCCCCCCCCCCCCCCCCCCCCCCCCCCCCCCCCCCCCCCCCCCCCCCCCCCCCGCCCCCCCCCCCCCCCCCCCCCCCCCCCCCCCCCCCCCCCCCCAGGAATGAAAACCACTGTCTGAAACAAAATCAGTAAAAAAAACAAAAACAAATGTACATACATTGCACATAGCTGGCAATATTGGCAGTGAGTATATGATAACAATGCAGGTACCTCTACATAACATGGGTCCACTAGCAACACAGATTCTTGAGTTACGGCCCTTGGTTTTCTACAGGTACTTATTCTCTGGTTCAGTGTGTTCTTTTCATTGTACTGGCAAGACATCCACACGGCTGCATCTGGATATGTGAGTTAAGTGATTTTGTGTAGTCGTGTGGCTTTGTTTGATTTATGTATGTGCTGACAAAGGCTCTCTAGCCGCAACATTTACATTTATATGTGCACGTTATATCATGAAGCTCGCTGATATACTTTTCGTTTGGTTTTATATCTCACCAGCAATACAGAATGACATATAAGTGTGTGTTTATTTCAGGCATGTCAAACTGAGGCTCCTCTAGGGATCACATGGGTTAAATTTTGTTGTCATGACCGCCACACACAACAGCTAATTGGAGTCATTTAATAAAAATCATTGCAGATAATTTCCTTTTTGCGGACTGCAGATGTGCTTGTGAAGGGCCTAGAGCCGGCAGTTTGACAAGCCTGGTTGGTCTTTGCGGTTTCATACGGAACGGGTCTTTTTTTTTTCTACCTGTCAGCTACCAAACTATAACTGCTTTGTATGGCTGAATGAGGTATCCGGGACTTCATCTTGATAGACTTTCATCCAACATATGGCTTCCTGGGTCACTTCATGTCAAACGATCATGCTGCAATTCCAGGTTGAAATTAGACTGAATTTCTTTTTAAGATTTTTTTATAACAACAACAACTTTTTATCTCAGGCACATCATCTGGCAATCTTGCAGATTACTGTGTAAAGAACTATTCTCCCATAAAAACTGTCATCATAAACGCCCTGTTTCTATCGAGTGTAAATCAGGATAAAATACTATTCTAAAACAGTATACTTTCTTGTTATGATAAAGTGCTATTCAAAAACAGTGTCTGTATTTTGTTTTAAATGACCAGTATACTATTCAAAAACAGTGTCTGCAACTTCTTGTTATGATAAATAAACTATTTAAAAACAGTGTCTGCAACTTCTTGTTATGATAAATAAACTATTTAAAAACAGTGTCTGCAACTTCTTGTTATGATAAATAAACTATTTAAAAACAGTGTCTGCAACTTCTTGTTATGATAAATAAACTATTTAAAAACAGTGTCTGCAACTTCTTGTTATGATAAATAAACTATTTAAAAACAGTGTCTGCAACTTCTTGTTATGATAAATAAACTATTCAAAAACAGTGTCTGCAACTTCTTGTTATGATAAATAAACTATTTAAAAACAGTGTCTGCAACTTCTTGTTATGATAAATAAACTATTTAAAAACAGTGTCTGCAACTTCTTGTTATGATGAATATACTATTCAAAAACAGTGTCTGCAACTTCTTGTTATGATGAATATACTATTCAAAAACAGTGTCTGCAACTTCTTGTTATGATAAATAAACTATTCAAAAACAGTGTCTGCAACTTCTTGTTATGATAAATAAACTATTCAAAAACAGTGTCTGCAACTTCTTGTTATGATAAATAAACTATTCAAAAACAGTGTCTGCAACTTCTTGTTATGATAAATAAACTATTCAAAAACAGTGTCTGCAACTTCTTGTTATGATAAATAAACTATTTAAAAACAGTGTCTGCAACTTCTTGTTATGATGAATATACTATTCAAAAACAGTGTCTGCAACTTCTTGTTATGATGAATATACTATTCAAAAACAGTGTCTGCAACTTCTTGTTATGATAAATAAACTATTCAAAAACAGTGTCTGCAACTTCTTGTTATGATGAATATACTATTCAAAAACAGTGTCTGCAACTTCTTGTTATGATGAATATACTATTCAAAAACAGTGTCTGCAACTTCTTGTTATGATAAATAAACTATTCAAAAACAGTGTCTGCAACTTCTTGTTATGATAAATAAACTATTTAAAAACAGTGTCTGCAACTTCTTATTATGATGAATATACTATTCAAAAACAGTGTCTGCAACTTCTTGTTATGATGAATATACTATTCAAAAACAGTGTCTGCAACTTCTTGTTATGATAAATAAACTATTCAAAAACAGTGTCTGCAACTTCTTGTTATGATAAATATACTATTCAAAAACAGTGTCTGCAACTTCTTGTTATGATAAACATACAATTCAAAAACAGTGAACCTTCCTATGATTAATATACTATTAAAAACAATGTCTGTATAAATCATCTTATTTAACACTGATATTATTTTAATTACTTGACACCAAAGTATTTAATACTTTAGATCGACTGTGACAACAGGAGTTACCGCTAACTAATTAGTGTCGTCATCATCTTCTTCTTCTGTGTTCACCCTTAAAAGGGTGGCTGACGTGTTATATTGTGGTTTACAGCAAGGCAGTGATATCTGAACTTTTCTAGCCAACACATCAAAAGAAAAAACTGCCAATAAGTTGTCCCTGTACCATATTTGCTAAGGGGCGGGGCTTTGTAATGCTAAAGTACCCAATTCAATCCCAGCTGCAGGTAATTTGGGCAGCAGACCACTCTGCATTAATTTTAAAAAAGGTATCAAGAGCTTCAGAGAACAGTGGCAAACTACTGAATGTAAAAATTACCTAGTAAAACCAAACAGCCAAAAAAAGAAAGGGTGCTTTTGTGATATCCTACCCCAGATGACATCACAGGACACTCCAACTTTTTTAAAGGGTGGTAAGACTGGGTTTCCTGGCTTTCTGATGCTTTAAAGGACCTTAAAATATCTAGAACTGGCCCTAACCCCAACCCACCTATGTTCCACGAGAGAGTGCAGCCTAGGTCCCACGACTGCATGCAGCCTAGGTCCCACGACTGCATGCAGCATATCTACCACCCCCTAAAATATTAGACTGTCCCATGACCTGTGGATTTTCCCTGTTTATGGTAAGATATTAAGAAAGCACTTTAAAAAAAAAACCAGCAAAATGCTAGTTTTGGCTCTACAATGACCTGTAAAGAATATGCCATTAACTTTGTTGCGGGACAGTTTGTCTATTCTCAAATAAGCAACATAGGGAACATTTGATAGGACACTAAATTTTATCTTTTTTTTTGTTTGTTTGTTCAGTATCTCATATTATATTTGCTGAAAAGTTTCGGGGGGTATAAATGTGCAGACATAAGCACCAATCTCCCACCAACACAATAAAAAAGACAACACAACAAACACAGAAAACAAATATATTCAACCTACAGAGGTTTCAACATCACACGGTAGAAAAATGGAGGAAGAAAAAATAAAATTTGATCATCACAAAAAAGGCTAAAAAAAAAAAAATATGCAAAATATATAATTATAACATTTGAGTAGACATAATAATATAATAAAATATAAAACAGAGAGAACACAACACTATATTATGGCATTAGCAATAGCATCACCTCAAAAAAAAAGAATGTTCATATTTACAGTAGGTAAGTATGGTAAATGTCAAAATCAGATCTGTGCACATAAAGACCTCATATGTGTGGTCTGTACGGCTGACAATATCATCAAAAACTGAACAACTATACATTAAATGCATGACAATCTTGAATACTGTACATAAAATGCACATTAAAAAAAAAAAAAAAAAAAATACAAACAAAAGAACAATGAAATTATGGCAGCGATCATGCTATGACATTATCATTTCATTATGTCTTTGATATATGTGTGTGTATGTGTAGATGAATACACTGATCAATAGTATGAAGGGCTGCATGGTCTCCAGGCATGGTGGCCGCCTCGAGTGTTAGAGGTTCCGTGTTCCATCCCCGCTAAGGGCTGGCATTTGTTCACGTGGTTTTGGACTTCTAGTAATTTCCCCCTGGTCTCTGCGTATTGAGATCAGACACCTGTGTTCACTGTTGCGCATGCAAAAAAAATCTCTTGGCAATTGGAAATCGAAAAAAGTAGCCTAACGGCGCTGCCCGGGCAAAAATTTGGAGTTAAAAACCCACCCAAAGTATTTCAGGATCCTCGCCAGTGCTACACAGCCTGTGCACTGTGCTGAGCTTCTTGGGACTGATATTATCAATGCCCTCAGAGAAATGGGAAGGATAGACGACTTTGGTGGCAGTGAATCCACATCACTCGCCAGAATGGCAGACTTGGGAATTAAGATCGGCACAGCAAAAAACGAGACGCACACCGGACACGTCAGAAGACTTGTTAATCAACATAGAACTGGTACTATTAGCCATCGGACGTTGGGATTCATACTGAGGGGAGGATCTGAGCACCTATGGACATGTCCGGAGTGCAATGATGATAACCCAACTAACTAACTAACTAACTAACTAACTAAGCTAATGCAGCTTTCATGCATTAACTAAGCTGTCAATGACAATTTCCAAGTTTAGTTACTTGTTATAATACTTAGGATTCTTTCATTCCTAGTTATTAGTTACCACAGACTGACTGAAGGATGCAAAACATAAAATGTTTTTAAATGTTTACTATTCTGTACGAATGCTAACTAGACATAGGAAGAATATAAACTCCGGCCACATCCAAGTTGATAGTATGAAAATCAAACGAACGGAAACATATAAGTACTTAGATGCAAACTTCAACTGCTCCAACATGCTGAGAGAAGAAATAAAATCTAAAATTAAACTTTACATTGCCTTTCAACATCTGCTAAAGTCAAAGTGCTGTCTCGCAACACCAAAATCAAAACGTTGGTAAGACCAGTCGTGTTATATGGCTCTGAAACTTGAAGCAGAAAAAAAAAGAAGTTTTTCGAAAACAATCTTACGACGAATCTTTGGACACATCCCAGATGCAAACAGCGGTGAATGGAGAGTGAGAAGCAACAACGTAACACATAATCTGTTTAAATCAGCATTGATCACCGGCATCATGAGAGCTAGACTAAAATGGTTGGGGCATATTGAAAGAATGTCAGATGACAGAGAAGTAAAAACTGTATACACCCAAGAGAGGAATGAGCGTAGACCACGAGGCAGACAAAAAAGAAGTTCGAGAGATAATGTCCAGTCAGACCTGCAAATAACTGGTGTCACAAACTGTGAAGAGAAGGCCAGCCAGAGAGATGAATGGAGACGAGTGATATCTGCAGCAGTAAACCTTAAGCTCAGAATGCTAAAGAAGAAGATGACTTTTCTGTGATACTTTATGTGAAGTAAAAGTTCAGCGTATATTTGACATTATGAATATGTGTGTGTTTTTTTAATTGATATTTTTTTTTTACACAATGTACTATTCGTATTTGTATTCGGCCGAATAGTTGGTCCCACTATTCGTATTTGGCCGAATGGTAAAAAACACTATTTGGTACAGCCCTACTAAGAACATCAGCTTTCAACTACACACCTGACCTAACTCCTCATCCCAACCTTTATCCTTACCACTGAGCACATTATGAAATAATAGTGTAATCTGAATTCTTCGAAATCTTCTTCTTCAGCATTCGAGCTCTTGAGGTTAATTGCTGAAGATATCACCCGCCTCCAGCCATCTCTCTGGTTGGCCTTCTCTTTCTACATTCACTGGGAACAATTTGGAAGAACATCCAGAAATTATGGGCTATAATCTGAACTCACTGGGGAACTATTTGGAAGAACATCCAGAAAAAATGGGGTATAATCTGAACTCACTGGGGAACTATTTGGAAGAACAAGAATAAATAATGAAGACTAATCTGAATGCACCTAGGCACTTTTTTGGGAGAACATCCAGAAATAATGGGGTATAATCTGAACTCACTGGGGAACTATTTGGAAGAACAAGAATAAATAATGAAGACTAATCTGAATGCACCTAGGCACTTTTTTGGGAGAACATCCAGAAATAATGGGGTATAATCTGAACTCAATGAGGCACTGACTGGTGCCAAAAGCATGATGTAAGAGTTGACTAATTGGTAGCTTCCTTCAAAGTCAGAGTACATCTGCCTGAGAGGCAAGGAACCAACAGTCTGCATGCAAATGAATCACACCTGTGAAACGGATGTACACACAATTCTGAGGTTCTGGAACAGGACTAGAGTCCAGAAGTGGACAAACAACCAAAACTTTCCGCCGGTGAATGCGAAGAAGAAGAAGAAGAAGAAGAAAAAGAAGAAGAAGAAGCTACACTGGAGGTTACAAGATGGAAGAAGAGAGGAAGAGAGAAAGAAGCCATGTTGAATTGCTTCAAATGGCCAAATATCTGGCAATGACTGGCTCTTATCATAAAATAATAACACCACATACAACAACCGCCCAACATCACAGTTATCATCATCATCAGGTACCTTGCCGACTGGCGTAGGCAATCATGCCTCTCCATAATCCATGATCTCCTGTAGCATGTATCAGTTCGTGTACCGATACACCTCCATGCCATGCAACAAGACTGTCAAGAATCTTCTCTCGTTGTCTTCCTCTATCCCTCCTTCCACAGATCTTTCCAGTGGTCACAACATGTTCTATTTTCCCTCTTCTCATAACATGGCCGAAAAATGATGACTGTCTCCTTCTGATGTCTGTGATAAGTTGTCTTCGGGCTCCCGCTTCTTTCAAACCTCTTGGTTGCTCCTTTTGGCTGTCCAAGTTATTAAAGCATTCTTCTGTAAAACCACATCTCTGAGACCTCAAGAAATTGTTTGGCCTGCCTACCAATTGTCCAGGATTCACAGCCATATGTTAAAACTGGATGTATGTCACAGTTATATGTTACTATAATTTAACATTTATGATTACACAAAAATATAATAATAATTATTATAATAAATTTAACACAACATTGACTTTGTTCTGTTTGGCTGGTGATACACTCGTCGATATATATCAGCCGAGTCTGGGATGATATTTGGACGTGTGTATGAAAGCACCAAGACGGTCTGGTGAAGTTCTACCACCTGAAGGTTCATGTCACGGATAATAAATTATGAAGCAGCAGAGATGGAGAAATACATAAACATATATTCGTGATATCTGATACGAATTCATGGCCGGGGTATTTGATCTAAGTGTGCTTGTCTACATATGTTTGGCTATGTGCTTTTGACATATGCACAATAAGATTTGCCTTGTTGGAGTATTTTATGCCGCAGGTTTCACATATATATGGCTTTTCCCTGGTATGCTTTCTCATATGTTTATCAAGCCCACTCTTCCAGAGGAAGGCTTTTCCACATACCAAACACCCAAATGGTTGGTCAGTGCTGTGAATACGTCGCTGGTGGATGGACAGCTGACTCTTTACCGTAAAAGCTTTGGGACACTGGTCACAGTTGTAGGGTTTCGTTCCTAGATGTGTGCGGTAGTGGGCCTCCAATTTTCCCCGCTCCACAAACGATTTTGAGCACATTGGACATGAGTGAGGTTTACGCTCCAGGTGACTCAGCATGTGCCGCTGCAGCTTCCACTTGGTGAAGAAGGATTTCTCACAAACATCGCACTGATAGGGACGATCGTGCAGGTGGTTGCTTTTGTAATGCAGCTCCAACTTGCCCGTGTCCCCAAAGGATTTGTTGCAGATATCGCACATGTGAAGCTTGGATGGCTTGACCTTCTTCTTCTTTGGAGCCAGTGCCATCACTGAGCCGCTGGCATCATGGATGACCTCGCTGTCCTCAAAATCCCCACTGTAAACCTGCTGCTGCTGGGTCAGTTCCAGCTGGCTGTCCACCTGTTGTTGACCAATCAGTAAACCCTGGTCAGAGACCAGGAGAGAGTCACTGACAACATAGTGGGAGACTGTGAAATTTTGAGTTGTACCATCAGCTTGAGTTACTGCAAAGTCTGTGAACTTTTGAGTAAAGCCTGACTGATCCAGCAGGTGTCCACTGACTGTGTGTTGCTCCAGAAGCTGCATTCCCATGTCCACAGCAACATCAGATGTGTTTATGCTGCCAGAGGCAACGGTGGTTCCTGAAGGATGAGTAGGGGTCCCAGGAAGATAGATGGGTGTCGCTGGCGCTGAATGAGGAGTTGACGAGCCCGTGTGGTGCACCGGAGTGGCAGGTACACTACTGCCATCTTCAGATCTGCTCGGGTCATGACTAGCAACAGCTGCCTTTTGATCTTCCAGGATGTGTTGATTGTCGTCGGTGAAGAATCGGATTCTAAAATGAACAGCAAGATGATCGGCATCCGTGCCATCCTCCTCACAACACATGTCACACGGATACAACTCTTCTTCGATATGTTTCACGCGATGGATGTCCACACTAATCCTATCAGAAAAAGTCTTTCCACAAATGTCGCAGGATGGCTTGGCTTGTTTCAGCTTCTTCTTCTTTTTCTGGCTGGGCAGGGCAAGTGGTGGTGGGGCGTAATGAATGACTCGTGGAGTGACTAACACATTCCTTGGTTCACATGGATGACTGATGAGTTCTTGGGAGGAGCTAAAAGTCACAGCACAGTTCTGACAAGTATACTCTTTCATGATGCTATGTTTCTTCTTCTTATGGACTTTCATACATTTTAACACACGGAAAGGACGACTACACATGTTACACGAGAATCTCTTCACCTCTCCATTAGGGTCATTCTCATCAAGCTCATTCCTTCCTTCATAGGAACCTGCCCTCTTACAGTGGTTCTTCCTGTGGTATTTGAGGTAGCGTCTTGTGGCAAAACCTTTACCACAAGTCTCACAGACAAATGTCTTCAATGGGGGGTGGTTGTTGACATGGTCATCCAAAGCTGCCTGATCAGCAAACGCCTCACTGCACACAGGACAGCTGAACTCGGAGAACTCCACAGAATTGTCCTCCTCGTCCTGTTCATCATCCTCCTCATCGTCTTCGTCATTGTAGTCTATGGCACTTGACTGATATGAGGCTGTTAGGGCGGCAGCCTCAGTCCCAAAGCTAGTGTGATCGGAACTGTATTCCGAATGCTGAATGATCTGCTGCTGCTGACTGTCCTCGCTGCTGACAACAGTGGCAGTGCTGACTGTGTGGTATGACGTGAAGGAGGGCTGGGTCGCGTAGGCACCATTCTGGACAAACGGGAGTGTGGAAATATGCTGATAACCGCTGCCTGATAGACCAGCAGAATAAGTCTGGTCATCGCTGTTGATGTTTGCCATGTTGAGCATCGCTGGAGACAGAACTGTGAAGTTCCCCGCAGCCGCTACTTGCTGGCCATCTGAATTTATAGCGTCTATTGAAACATACACAGCATTCTCAACCTCCTCTCCATTGGCTGCTTCTTCTCCATTGACTGTTATTTGAGCAGATTGTTCGTACGAGTTAGTAACACTTTCCTCTGTGACCATTGGACTAGATGTGTCAGTAGTGATTTGATCGCTGGTGCTGTAATACACCATTTGGTCCTGGTTCGCATCCAGCATTGATGTGTAGCCTGGCTGAATGTCCCCGTTCACATTTAAAGCAGTTGCTGGCATCAGAGATGTAAATGTTTTATCCTGATTCTCCCCTCCCACAACCGCGCCACCCTCCACAAACGACCCAGCTGGGACAAGCTGGGTAAAGTCCTTCTCTTCCCCACTACTGCTGAACTCCAACCCATTCTGCTCCGCTGACCCATTCATGTAACCAGCAGCTGGGTTATGTGTCCCAGCACCAGTTCCATCATCCTCTGATAACTCTGCACTCCAAACCTGACCCTGAGCATTAACCTGTGGTTCAACATATTCCTCGTCAGCAACATCTAACCGATGTGAATCTATAGACTGATGAACGGAAGCCACAGAATAACCTTCACTGTTCTCTAGGTTATCCACCTGTACCTCATTCTCAGGCCCCACCTTATTTGGTTGTTGAGCATAGGGGCCTGAAGAATCTTCACTGTTTGCCAACCACAAATCCTCAGAGTAGTCAATATTCAGTGATTTCTCCTCTGGCAGAGCATCTCCGTTCTCTGTTGGTGAGAAACTATCCTGCCCACTGTTGCACTCCAGTGCTGCCATTTTGGGCTGGGACTTCACCCCTAGGCACAAAAACACATTACAATATCAAAATGTGGTAGCAGTGTGTCGTGTTTCTCTTCCAAATACCACTTCACAATCAGCAGCTTGAATTCACATTAAAATGTAATTCAAGCATGTATATAGAATACTTCTCTTAATTCATCATACTGTGTAAGTGTTGACAGCTTTCAAGTCAGAAGACCAACCGACATATACTGACCATATCCTCTCTTGGAGCAGCAGCCTAGCAGAGATGTATCTTCATGAGAAGATAGCCCAAAGGCTAATTTCAAGTCATCCAGTTGCACGCACAAACAAAAGTAATGTGCAAATAGATATGGACAATGCAGTCTGATTCACTCTCAGCAGACCATGTTGTTTATGTGAAGACTCTTTTTACAGCCGCAGAGATCTATCTTCATGAGAAGCTACTGCCAGTGATGCCTCCTGTTTGTCTCTTAAAGGCTAATTTTCGAGACATCCAGTTGAACCCACCAACAAAAGTAATGTGCAAACAGGTATGGACAATGCAACACTTAACTGACCATGTTGTTTATGTGAAGACTCCTTTTAGAGCAGCAGAGATATATCTTCATGAGAAGCTGCCACCAGTAAAGTCAGCAGTTACTCTCCCAAAATTTATTACAACAAGAGGCCTCAACCCACAAAGAAGTGTACAAAGATCGGCACAGCCAAGCACGAGAAGCACACCGGACGCACACAAAGTCTTGTTAACCAACATAGGACTGGCACTATTAACTGCACAACGCTGATGAATATGTTGAGAGGGGAATCTGAATGCCTATAGATGTATCCGGAGTGCTGTGATGATAATCTAACTCATAACTCAAAGAAGTATAATGTGGATATAAATATGACAGATTCACTGCCTCTTTCCACTGACTATACTGTTTAAGTGCTGAATCTTGTAGAGCCTGTGGAACTGTAGAGAGATATCTTCATGACAGGTTGTTGCTGGTGCTGTCGTAGGGTAATGTCATTGCTTGCTTTCAGTGTGACCTGGCAGCTACACTTTTAGCTTCATTATCTGTGGACATTAAACTTGCTGTTGCTTCATGATGCCGCCGGTACTTGAGAACTACATCATGTGAAAGACAAGAAACAATAAGCCGTTAGGACAAAACACAATCATAAATCTTTAACATTAAAAACAAAAATTGGAAAGATCAATTTTCACGCCTTTTAGGCGCATTGGGTATATGGGAAGAGCACCCATATTTTTACAGACCAGGTGGGTAATGTGGTCAGCATTACGCCGGCCGTCTTTACTTCCTCAGGACATACATCCTGGTACCCATTTTAGGCTGGGTCGACCTGCGATAAAAATCCATGCAGTCAGCAGTGGGTTTCGTTCAAAGGTACGTTGGAATTACGAGTGGGACTTGCAACGCCAAAGCCATGGACACCGCAAATCTTTAACATTACTACCTCCATAAAGTCTTCATTGTCTGATTTGTTTCCTTCTTCGTGTTCACCAGCTGTAAACCTCAGCACAAAAGTTCTGGTTGCTCGTCCACTTATGCACTATGGTCCTTATTCTGGACTTGAGTTTTGCATGCATATCTGTTTTACATATCTGGCTTATTTGTATACAGACAGTTCCTCACCTCCCAGGCAGATGCACTCCGACTTAAAAGGAAACATCCATAATTATTCACCTCCTATGACATACTTGATAGAGTGGCAGTGAGTCTATCCTTTTACCCCTAAAATGGGGCCCCGGAATCCACATGGTCAAAAAATTTCAGTGATTTCTCCCTTGGGAGGGAGAATATTTCAGTTCTCTGCTGGGATTAAGGAAGCTGGGATTATGAAAGCTGGGATTTTAAAAGACTGGGATTAAAGAAGTTAAGATTAAAGAAGCTAGGATTTTTAAACAGTTAGGATTAAAGAAGATTTTATTTTCAAAGCTGGGTTTACAGAAGTTGGGATTAAAAAAGAGCTAACCACATTTCCCATGTAATTTGGAACTTCTTCTTTGCGTTCGGTTTTGTATGCTCAGATCAGACCATCAGGTGGGTTGCCTCTATGAACTCGCATGTCAGCTGCAGGTCGTTCATGGTTCCGCACAGCTTGCTCTGCACACTTTGCTCTTGAGGTCACGTTTCTTTCAAAAGTTGTAGGTAGAGTGGGCAGGTCTGCAGAATGTGCTCAGGTGTTTGTGGTCCTGTTTGACAGGCACACTGTGGGGACTTACAACCTTTATTTTATGCATGTGGTAGTTGAGCCTGCAGTGTCCTGTTCTTAGATAGAAAACTGTTATACTGTTGTATGCTGCTTTCTGTTAGTTAGTTAGTTAGTTAGTTAGTTAGTTAGTTAGTTAGTTGGGTTATCCTCATTGCACTCTGGACATGTCCATAGGTGCTCAGATCCTCCCCTCAGTATGAACCCCAACGTCCGATGGCTAATAGTACCAGTTCTATGTTGATTAACAAGTCTTCTGGCGTAGCTGGTGTGCGTCTTGTTTTTTGCTGTGCCGATCTTAATTCCCAAGTCTGCCATTCTGGCGAGTGATGTGGATTCACTGCCACCAAAGTCGTCTATCCTTCCCATTTCTCTGAGGGCATTGATAATATCAGCATGATCCATAGGCTGACCGTCGGTAGTGATAGCGGATCCAGCCAACCTGTCAGCTCTTTCATTTCCATCGACGCCTGTGTGTCCCGGAACAAAAATAAAGGTGACTCCACGGACAGTGGACTTCTGTAATGATTCAAGCCATTGTCTTCGCACTGAACCTGCCTGAACCCTCCGGATCATACTCATTGAATCACTGAGTATACACACGCGGGTGTATTTTTGTGTTTTAAGCCAGGCAAGCGCTTGTGTCACTGCCATCACCTCCATCGTCATGCTGCTGGTTGTCATGGAGAAGGCGCCGTTGGCTTCTTGACTGTTCTGCCCGCTGAGCGTGCTGTAAATGCCCATGCGCTTCTTCTTTGGCGTATAACGGATCCGTCTGTATAGATTATTGCATCTGCTTCGTCTGAATTTTCACCGATGAGAGCGTTGACCTCTGCATTAACAGCAACAGGATTCTCTTCTCTACATCGCCTGTTGAGTGTGACAATACAGGAAAATGTACAAACAAACGCCTGAGGCACAGGTATCCATTCTGCACCAGGTATGATGTCGGTTAGGCTGCATATTTGCCTAAAAACATCTTCTGCCCGACCTAGCCACAATTTCCCCCTCTTCAGTCTGTCACCCTTTTCACTAAAAAGCGCTTGATGCAGTGGGTGTTTCTTATCAGCACATATTTTGAGATATGCCCGAGCCCTCCACATCCTGATCCTTTGGTTCATTGTTGGAAAGTTGCTTTCTGTTAAAGTCTGCTGATGGGGTCTTGTGGATGTTTACTGTTGGTTTGTTCTCTCCACAATTCCTTGTATTTTGTCCTTGATAACTGTTCTGAAAGTTGGTTTCTGGTAACGACAATGAGTGGAATTAAAAACAGAAATGACACCCGCCACCAAAGGTCTGGTCAAGTCTTCAGCTTTCAGCCATAGTTAGCTGCAGCCGTGATCTATTTGCATGTATTTATGCAGGCACATTTGAGTGTGTGTAAGAGTTTGTATGTCTATGAATGAGGGGTGAGTTTTTTTGTATGTATACATCTGTGATTGTTCACATCAGAAAGAGACAATCTACATTTTTTGGTCATGTCAAGAGAAAGAGAAAACTGGAGTACATTGTGACGGTATGAAAGCTGGAGGGAAGGAGAGGCAGAAGAAGTCCAAGAAAAAATAATGCTGGACAGTTTGACATCATGGCATGGAAGATCATCTGTGTCAGAGTCGACTGAAAGTACATGAGATAAAAGGCTGTGGATAGACATGACTACCAACGCCACACAGCATGGTCTTTAAGAAGAAGATGCAAGTGTGTATGAGAAGTGTTTGTGTGGTTTGTATGTGTCTGAGTGTTTTGTGTAGTATGTATGTGTCTGAGTGTTCTGTGTGGTATGTATGTGTCTGAGTGTTTTGTGTGGTATGTATGTGTCTGAGTGTTTTGTGTGGTATGTATGTGTCTGAGTGTTTTGTGTGATATGTATGTGTCTGAGTGTTTTGTGTGGTATGTATGTGTCTGATTGTTTTGTGTGGTATGTATGTGTCTGAGTGTTTTGTGTGGTATGTATGTGTCTGAGTGTTTTGTGTTGTATGTATGGGTCTGAGTGTTTTGTGTGGTATGTATGTGTCTGAGTGTTTTGTGTTGTATGTATGTGTCTGAGTGTTCTGTGTGGTATGTATGTGTCTGAGTGTTTTGTGTGGTATGTATGTGTCTGAGTGTTTTGTGTTGTATGTATGTGTCTGTTTTGTGTGATATGTATGTGTCTGAGTGTTTTGTGTGGTATGTATGTGTCTGAGTGTTTTGTGTGGTATGTATGTGTCTGAGTGTTTTGTGTGGTATGTATGTGTCTGAGTGTTTTGTGTGGTATGTATGTGTCTGAGTGTTTTGTGTGGTATGTATGTGTCTGAGTGTTTTGTGTGATATGTATGTGTCTGATTGTTTTGTGTGGTATGTATGTGTCTGAGTGTTTTGTGTGGTATGTATGTGTCTGAGTGTTTTATGTGGTATGTATGTGTCTGAGTGTTTTGTTTGGTATGTATGTGTCTGAGTGTTTTGTGTGGTATGTATGTGTCTGAGTGTTTTGTGTGGTATCTATGTGAGTGTTTTGTGTGGTATGTATGTGTCTGAGTGTTTTGTGTTGTATGTATGTGTCTAAGTGTTTTGTGTTGTATGTTTGTGTCTGTTTTGTGTTGTATGTATGTGTCTTGAGTGTTTTGTGTGGTATGTATGTGTCTGAGTGTTTTATGTGGTATGTATGTGTCTGAGTGTTTTGTGTGGTATGTATGTGTCTGAGTGTTTTGTGTTGAATGTATGTGTCTGAGTGTTTTGTGTTGTATGTATGTGTCTGAGTGTTTTGTGTTGTATGTATGTGTCTGAGTGTTTTGTGTTGTATGTATGTGTCTGAGTGTTTTTGTGGTATGTATGTGTCTGATTGTTTTGTGTGGTATGTATGTGTCTGAGTGTTTTGTGTTGTATGTATGTGTCTGAGTGTTTTGTGTTGTATGTATGTGTCTGAGTGTTTTGTGTGGTATGTATGTGTCTGAGTGTTTTGTGTGGTTTGTATGTGTCTGAGTGTTTCGTGTTGTATGTATGTGTCTGAGTGTTTTGTGTGGTATGTGTGTGTCTGAGTGTTTTATGTGGTATGTATGTGTCTGAGTGTTTTGTGTGGTATGTATGTGTCTGAGTGTTTTGTGCAGTATGTATGCGTCTGAGCGTATGTATTCATGTATACATTTTCCATCCATACCTTTATGTTGTTTCCTTATATATTCATATTATGTATACTGCAGTAAAAATATCAAGCTTAATACATAAAAAAAAGTGCTGTGTGAAAGATGGGTGTTTGAAAGGGCTGAATACAAGACAGGCCTATGTGCACAATTTATGACCCTTTAAATATAAAGTTTGTTTTTGCTGACCAGGTTCTTCAGACTAAAAATAGAATGCTGAGGTCACAGATCACACTTTCGACTGGGTCTCCGAGACTTTCCTACTTGTGGATGTGTACCACCAAAGCAAACTTAGGAGCACATCCGACGAGACTGCCTAGAGTTTTCCAGGCCCGTAGGCATATTGTTATTTTGTGTGAAATTACCTGGCGCCTCTTCTTGGCATTCACCGGCTGTAAATGCTGGCCGAATGTTCTGACTTTTTGTCCACTTCTGGACTTTGGGCTTGTTCCAGAACTTGAGACTGCATGCACATCCATTTTACAGACATGTTTTATTTGTATGCAGACTGTTGGTTCCACACCTCTCAGGCAGATGCACTCCGACTTTGAATTTGGTCTCTATTTATTATATGCTTAATAGCAGGCTACTCCTATTTCCTCCCAAATGGGGCCACGGAACCCACACAGGAAATTAACTGAAATTAATAGTTTTAAAATGTCCAACTGAGCCAGCAGACAATTATTAATGTTACAGTTTCTAACCGGATCATTGGCTATCTTCCGAATAACGGTCCTAAATTATTGAGGCCGAAAATACACCCTAACAGAGCCTCATTCACGTGTCAATTGCGAACTTCCGGTGACCTAAATTGCGCACTTCCGGCGACTACCGCCACGGCAAGAGTATCTCCCACGCCGCTAAACTAGATGCCTGGGATGCACGAGCAGCAGCTACCACATCTCCTGCAGCTTCCTTCATTCTATTTGCTCGTGAGTTCCAGCCACCTAGTTTAGCCCCAATCCACGCCGCACGTAGCGGAGTGGAAGATACTTTTGGCAGTGGCGGTATAGTCCCCGGAAGTCCGCAATTCGGCGGTGGCGGTATAGTCCCTGGAAGTCGGCAACTGAAATGTGACTGAGGCCCTGTTAGGGTATATTTTCGGCCTTGATAATTTGGGACCGTTATTTGGAAGATAGCCTAATCATTTATTAATTTATTGTAATCGAAGGTATGGAGTTAACTTTGCATTTAGAAAGTACGGGGTTAAGTATGCATCTAGAAAGTACGGGGTTAAGTATGCATCTAGAAAGTACGGGGTTAAGTATGCATCTAGAAAGTACGGGGTTAAGTATGCATCTAGAAAGTACAGGGTTAAGTGTGCATCTAGAAAGTAAAGGGCATATGAAACGAAGAACATGATGTGAAGAGCTGAAAAAAAAGGGGGGGGGGGTGTTGCGCCTTGCTTTGGTTTCGACATTGGTATCAAGAAGCCTACCACCCCAGAAGGCAATGGCAAACTACTAGACGTAAACTTGCCTAGAAAAACCACAGAGCTAAAAAATGCTGGGACTGTTTCTGCAGCGTCCTGTAAAGGATACGCAACTAACTTTACATCCCCCACAAATTGAAACCAAACAGACGACTGCTCTGCTAGTGCTAACTATCGCCGTCTGTCGAATTTCGCAATCAATCTCAAACAAAGTAAACTGTCACCCGTTTTACTTATCCTTGTAAATCATTATCTGCAAAAGACCGGAGATGAAGAATTATAAGACAATTGTTCGCTAAAGGAGATTTAAATTCCGACTTAAATTTAAATCCTAACCAAAACTAACTCGAGCAGACAACCGACGACTGCTAGATCTTGAACTCGGGGTTTGAAATACACAAACATTAGTGCTGAACTTTCGCAAATAATTTCAAACTGTCGCCCTTCTTACCTATTCCATATAAATCATTATCTGCAAAAGTATATGCAGAATTGAAATATAAATTGTTGGAAACAGCCATAACATGAGTAAAACGAGAAAAGTGTCGATGAGATTCGATGTTGACAAAATCTGTCTAATTAATCGATAAAATTCTTGGCTTTACCAACTGCAAAACAATAACTACACTAGCAATGGAACAAACATGTTTTACAGAATCAACAATACTATTAAATTTACTATTACAAACATATATTTTTAAATTATTATTCTTTATTGTTTTTAGTGAATATTAATTACATATATTTGTGCAGTATATAAAGATTAAGTATATTAATTTAATTGTGTTATATTTTGTTTTACGAATAAGTGATTACGCATTTTTAGGTAGTCGCTTAAATGGCTATTCCAACATTAGTTTAGGCAATAGACTGGACCCGTTTCCGTTTGACTTTTTTAAAAATTCTGTTTAAAAAATGCATATTAAATGTATCCGAAAACAAATGCCCCTTATTACTTATTTGTATCCCCATTGTTGGACTTCAGGTTACTCTGTAACCGCTAGGATCCCCGGTATAACACTATAACCCTACTATTCAACAGGGTTCCTGGGATGTGTTACCTCGGTCATTCTTATCCGATTAGTTACTCTTTTAGTCACCGGGTGGTGCTACAACTAGCGCAGTAAATTGTCTTAGAGGGGTTCAACTTCACCCAGAACCTTCGAAATTGCTAGAGCATTAGTTTAGGAGGAGTGTAAAAACGGTAAAGTATTTGGACAGTCTCTGGTAATGGTATCCATAGTTAGAAAATAAAGAGAATGGCAATAACGCAAGCGTTCGCTTGGCTCGAAACACAAAACTATACCTGCGTAGGTATACTCAGTGAGTATGATCAGGAGGGTTCAGGCAGGTTTGGTGTGAAGACAATATCTAGAATCATTACAGAAGTCCACTGTGCGTGGAGTCACCTTTATTTTTTTCCCGGGAGACGTAAGTGTCGATGGAAATGAAAGAGCTGATAGGTTGGCTGGATCCGCTATCACTACCGACGGTCAGCCTATGGATCATGCTGGTATTATTAATGCCCCAAGAGAAATGGGAAGGATAGAGGACTTTGGGGGCAGTGAATCCACATCACTCGCCAGAATGGCAGACTTGGGAATTAAGATCGGCATAGCAAAAAACGAGACGCACACAAGACGACTTGTTAATCTACATAGAACTGGTACTATTAGCCATCGGACTTTGGGGTTCATACTGAGGGGAGGATCTGAGCACCTATGGAAATGTCTGAAGTGCAATGATGATAACAAACTAACTAACTAACTAACTAGCTAACTAACTAACTAAAGAGAATGGCAATATGCTGACCACATGACAAGGGGAAGTGGTAAGAGAATCACCCAATAGGTACTGAAATTGGAAAAACACAAGGACGCCCACAAGAAACCCTATAACTAACGTTCACGAGAGAGACCGAAGACTAAAGTTCATCCTGGCTTTTGAACCCAATTCAAAAGATGGCACGAAATGGATGATAAACTGTAAGCCCTAGCTCCCATGTGGCGTAGAGGAGCACATCACTATAATGATGATTTTGTCAGTTAATTCTGCTTAAGGCGATTTCGGATGTGGCGAATTGTTATTGTGAAGCAAAACGTGTTTATCCCCTGTAATTTTTCTTACTTGAACTTTAATAAGGATAAGAGACATTTCTGATAAGAAGAACCATTTCTTGGATTCCCAGTGAGTTCTCCTGCACAGTATATGTAATGATTCCACTCAATGGAAAACTCAAAATGAGGCTTCAGATTATCAGAAAAATTCCTCTACAAATATTTCGGCCCATTCTCCAAACTTTTTTTTAAAAACCAACACCCCTTCCCGCCAATCCCATTTTGTTCAAGAATTGCAGTATGGGAGATCGACGACAAGCTTCTCGGAGCAGAACTATTATATTGCGACAGCAGGAGCCAATTTCAGAATCCCTGTTCAATCACATAATACAGTTGTATTGGTGCACCAATCTGATAGTTAGCAAAACACGAAGACAGAAATTATGAAACGCATTGGCAAGGCATCTGCAGTTTTCAAAAGCTTGAATCAAATATGGAACTCTTAGTTATATAGTTTTAGAACCAAGTTACGTATTTTCAATTCTAATGTTATTTCACTTTTATCTTACTTCAGTGTGAGTTGGGGAAAACACCATAAGTATGGAATAAACGTTAAATGCATTTAAAAACAAATGCCTGACAAAAATGATGAATATAAAAATAGACGAATTCAAGAGGAGTGAAGAAATTAGAACAAACGAAAGAACGAACTTTATTTTCAAAAGGTTACAAATTCGGCCCTTCCAAGCACCCGTCTTTCACACTGCAGCTGTATTTTATCAATAAGCATGTTATATCCATTGGATAATATGCATATAAATAAATAAATAAAAAATACATAAGCATTTGTGGTAACACACATACATGGACATACTAGCGCGCACACACACACACACCCACATACCTTCACAAACACATAAATACACCGCATTCACCCACAAAATACCTACCTACCCACACAGACACGCACATTTCACACACATACAGATAAACACATGCACACACACATATACACCCATAGAAACAAATGCAGACTCACACACATAGATACACACACGCGACAAACCCGCATACACACACACTCAGACTCACCCACGTGGACACACACATATGAGAAATATCTAGGCAACCAATAATATCAAAAGTTATAGAACAGAGAAGACGGCACTAAATTGGACATATTCTGAGAATAGACGAATAGAAAATCACCAAGGCACAGTTCAGCGGCTTTTAACTCTTTTGGTCCCAAAGAACGCATCATACGTTCACACATTTCTGACTGAAAGCCCAATGAACACAAGATGCGCTGATTTTTACATCTCTCTTTACTACTCCTTGAGCCTCCAATGCTCAACCCGCTGGGACTGAAAGAGTTTACAACAGAAGTCGTCATGTTTGCTCGCAACTAAGTAGCCCTAAAAAGTACTCTTGCAACGTTGATGCAGTCAAAGGAGACGGACCCAAATACTGTCCCGATCGGTGACAAAGTCGTCTACCGGCCAGCCAATGATCCTGTCGCTGATAAATAGGCACGGAAGTAAATAACCGGGAAAAAATGATGCCCAAGAGAAACTCTAAGACAAACGTTGATGAGAGAAGCCAAAAATGCCAGACTGGACTCCATCTATGATTTTTAGTTAGTTGCGTATCCTATACAGGACGTTGCAGAACCAGCCCCAGCCTTCTTTTGCTGTTGTGGTTTTCCTAGGCAAGTTTACGTCCAGTAGTTTGCCATTGCTTCCTGGACGGTCGGCTTCTCGATACCACTGTGGAAACCAATGCAAGGTGCAAGGCCCGCAGCTGGGATCGAACCCGGCACCCCGGCATTAAAAAGGGCGTTCGTAACGCCTAAGCCACAGACGCCGACCCATCTATGATACTGAAGTGATTAGAATGGAGATGGAGGGATATACTGTAAGCCCTATGTGACATGTAATGGCATAACAGGACAGTGAATGAATCAATGAATGAGCTGGGGACCAAAGGTTACGAAGTAACCTGCTCTCAGATCCCAGTCGGCTGAGCATAATAACTCGTCTTCGTTTTCTTGACAGTAAAAATTACTACCCGGTTTAGAAAGCAAAGTCGCCCTACAAGTTTGGTCTGAACTGTGCCTTGCTGAATGGTGTAAACTAGCAGTTCTTAACCTGTAGTGTCAGAGTTAACTGAAAGTATACGAGACTGAAGGTTGTGGTGTCAGAGTTAACTGAAAGTATACGAGACTGAAGGTTGTGGTGTCAGAGTTAACTGAAAGTATACGAGACTGAAGGTTGTGGTGTCAGAGTTAACTGAAAGTATACGAGACTAAAGGTTGTGGTGTCAGAGTTAACTCAATGTATACGAGACTGAAGGTTGTGGTGTCAAGGTTAACTGAAAGTATACGAGACTAAAGATTGTGGTGTCAGAGTTAACTCAATGTATACGAGACTGAAGGTTGTGGTGTCAGAGTTAACTGAAAGTATACGAAACTGAAGGTTGTGGTGTCAGAGTTAACTGAAAGTATACGAGACTAAAGGTTGTGGTGTCAGAGTTAACTGAAAGTATACGAGACTGAAGGTTGTGGTGTCAGAGTTAACTGAAAGTATACTAGACTAAAGGTTGTGGTGTCAGAGTTAACTCAATGTATTCGAGACTGAAGGTTGTGGTGTCAGAGTTAACTGAAAGTATACGAGACTGAAGGTTGTGGTGTCAGAGTTAACTGAAAGTATACGAGACTAAAGGTTGTGGTGTCAGAGTTAACTGAAAGTATACGAGACTGAAGGTTGTGGTGTCAGAGTTAACTGAAAGTATACGAGACTAAAGGTTGTGGTGTCAGAGTTAACTCAATGTATACGAGACAGAAGGGTGTGGTGTCAAGGTTAACTGAAAGTATACGAGACTAAAGGTTGTGGTGTTAGAGTTAACTCAATGTATACGAGACTGAAGGTTGTGGTGTCAGAGTTAACTCAATGTATACGAGACTGAAGGTTGTGTTGTCAAGGTTAACTGAAAGTATACGAGACTGAAGGTTGAGGACAGACATTACTAAAAATGTGGCATGGACTGTAATAATAATAAGGCGAATCAGGGTCTTTTTCTGGCGTTACACAAATTTTAGCAGTACCAGCACTTTTTATTTAGGCATCGTTGTATACATAACTGCTGTAATAGACACTCTGTGGTGAGTACCGGCACCTTTTCTTCAAGAAGAAAGCCCTGCTTAAAACTTAAAAAAAAAGTAAAGAACAATTTACATACCTCTTGTGCGTCGGTAAATAATGCTTCATCTATATTTTTTTAAACAAAGAAGTCAGCACTCAATGGGTGATATAACACAACACCAACTGCCTTTACTTTCCAAGACATAACATTGTTCCCACTTTAGAGGGAGTCTACTAGCGAGTCGAGGTCAATTTTGACCCCCCTCTCCCCCCCCCCCTTTTCCCCCCAAAAAGGTAACTCAACGCGGAATGAAAACCTAGACCTGTGGTCCTGCAGCTGGGCGTCCAGTCGCTACGACTTTAAAAACATTTTTTTTTTCAGCAGTTCAGGGGAGAGGGGTAAAAAAAATTGAGGATTCAAGGTCACTGGCTCATAGTCACCACAAACTGTTCCCGCTCCACATTTTAACAAACACAGCCCATTTGTCTAAACATTTAATTTAGATTTTACCTTTGACTTTACAGAGGGTCTGGAAAGATGTGAATAAATAGAAAGTTACTTAAAAAACGAATGAATCAAGAATTGACAGTACTGCACTCAAACATTCCCACACGTGCTCTGTCTCCTTCTTCAAACACCAACAAAGAGGTACCATGTTAGTAGTACCAGTTGCAACCTGAAAGTCCGCCTCTGTTTTTCCTTTAGTGTTGAATATCTTCCAAAACCCTTACAGCAACGTCACGGCTGATAAGAGGGAGGTCATGGATGGCTCAGGCAGAAGACACAATCAGACAGGTTTGCATCCTTGAGAACATTAGGCGAGGAGAGGAGTGGGTCAAAGTGCCACGTGAGCAGTCAGACTTGTGTAGAGTCATAATCACGCTGAGCCGGGATGGCAGAGACTGGCCAGCAGGTGCCACAGAGGTGGAAATTCAGCAATTAATTCAAGATAATGCTCGCTCAGAGGATTTGATCATTCACACAGACGGTTCAGTGTCAAGAGGCATAAGAAGTGCTTGGGGCTTCTTAGCAAACGTTAATGGTCGACTTTTGGTGCAGGAGAGCCTAGCATATACCACAACATCCAGCTTAAGAATGGAGGTGGAGGCGGTCACTGCAGCTTTCCGCTGGCTAGAGAACACGACAAACACGCACATCGTGATTGTAACTGATTCAGAAAGCATGCTGAGGAAGATCAGAACAGGTATGCTTCGTGCAGAGTGGCATGCTTCGCTGCGGAGGACACGAGTGAGGAGTATTGTCTGGATTTTTTCACCGGGTTACACCGGTGTGTTGGGAAATGAACAGGTGGACAGACTGGCTGGCTCTGCACAACTTGGTGGAATACTGCTACATGATAGGGCAGACGTGGTTAGTGCCTTGTGGGAGAGCATGTATAATTCGGAGGAGCAGATGGATCACCACAGTCTGGTGAGATTGATGCAGTTGGGGGTGATGAGAGGTTCTGGCAGAAGCTCGAGGCTCAGAGGAAAGGCAAGACGGACGTTTAATCAGAAAGCTACTGGCACCATTAGTATCGTAACTCTTCACTGGGGACGGAGTGCTTATGGGAATGCCCCGAGTGCTGTGATGTCGGTTCTTGAATCAAATCTCTCTACATATAACAGAAAACTGTACAAAGAAACAATCATCAAATGCCCTTTAATTCAACCTTTTAATTGCAGTTAATTCAATTGTGTAAATCTCTTTAGAACAAAATTGGTTTATTTATTCACAATGCCAGACAATAGTGTTATTAGTTACGTGGTGCTACAGAACAGCACAGAAACCATTGCCCATTGCGATAACTGCTCAAATTAAGAAAAGACTGAAGCTGCTCCTCCACAGCAAAAAGCCTCGGCAGGATCAAGAGACCATGTTACTGCCCACGCAACATAATCCCTTTCTAGACCTGCTTTGTTAACTTCAAATGAAAGGTAACACTAATAAATACATTTAGAAAAAAGCCGGCTGCTGAATCAGAAGAGCGGTGCTCTGTCTGTCCACCTGTTGGAGCTTCCCTCCTAAACCAGCTGCCAGTTAAGGCTAAAGGCCCTGATTTGAACAAAGTTAAATGTTAATGAAACTCAAAAGATTCCAGTATGAATCAACTTGATTCCAAGGATGGTATTAATTTGACAAAGCTCTTCGGCATGAGTCTTGCTGCAGGGATCAACCTAGCAAATCTGGGGAAAACCTGTTTGAAGCTTCTCACATAGGCGCATTCCTAAAAGCGCTCCGTCCCCATCCTCAGCAGCCAGTGAAGAGTTTAGATACTAATGGTGCCAGTAGCATTCTGATTAAACATCCGTCTTGCATTTCCTCTGAGCCTCGAGCATCTGCCAGAACCTCTCGTCACTCCCAGCTGCATAAATCTCACCAGACTGTGGTGATCCATCTGCTCCCTCATAGGAGAAAGCTGAAAAGTCTGCAAGGATCAACCTACTTAATGCTTCCCACATGGGAGAGAGTTGACAGTCTACAAGGATCAACCTTCTTGATGATTCCCACATGGGAGAGAGTTGACAATCTGCAAGGATCAACCTACTTGATGCTTCTCACATGGGAGAGAGTTCAGTCTGCAAGGATCAACCTACTTGATGCTTCCCAAATGGGAGAGAGTTCAGTCTGCAAGGATCAACCTACTTGATGCTTCCCAAATGGGAGAGAGTTGACAGTCTGCAAGGATCAACCTACTTGAAGGCTTCCCAAATGGGAGAGAGTTCAGTCTGCAAGGATCAACCTACTTGATGCTTCCCACATGGGAGAGAGTTGACAGTCTGCAAGGATCAACCTACTTGATGCTTACCACATGGGAGAGAGTTGACAGTCTGCAAGGATCAACCTACTTGATGCTTCCCAAATGGGAGAGAGTTGACAGTCTGCAAGGATCAACCTACTTGATGCTTCCCACATGGGAGAGAGTTGACAATCTGCAAGGATCAGCCTACTTGATGCTTCCCACATGGGAGAGAGTTGACAATCTGCAAGGATTAGCCTACTTGATGCTTCCCACATGGGAGAGAGTTGCTGACAGTCTGCAAGGATCAACCTACTTGATGCTTCCCACATGGGAGAGAGTTGACAGTCTGCAAGGATCAACCTACTTGATGCTTCCCACATGGGAGAGAGTTGACAATCTGCAAGGATCAGCCTACTTGATGCTTCCCACATGGGAGAGAGTTGACAGTCTGCAAGGATCAGCCTACTTGATGCTTCCCACATGGGAGAGAGTTCAGTCTGCAAGGATCAACCTTCTTGATGCTTACCACATGAGAGAGAGTTGACAATCTGCAAGGATTAGCCTACTTGATGCTTCCCACATGGGAGAGAGTTGCTGACAGTCTGCAAGGATCAACCTACTTGATGCTTCTCACATGGGAGAGAGAGTTGACAGTCTGCAAGGATCAACCTTCTTGATGCTTCCCACATGAGAGAGAGTTCAGTCTGCAAGGATCAACCTACTTGATGCTTACCACATGAGAGAGAGTTGACAGTCTCAGGGGATCCACAAAACTCCCCACATAGGACAGAAGTGAACAAGAGTCCTCAAGCAACAACCCATCTGAAGCTTCCCATATGGGACACAGCTGAAACAAGTCTGTAAGGATCAACCTTTAGCAGTTCCGGTTCAATGGAAGTTTGCAGAAACCTACTCTACGGCATCACCATGAAGATTCTTCTTCAACATTCCGAACCTTGAGGTTCACTGCTGGGTTTGTTGGCCTGTCTGTATATTATCTTTCCACTGCCTTCTTGGTCTGTCTCCTGGTCTACTCCCATTAAACTCTTTTGTGTATGTAGATTTATGTACAGATCACTGCTGGTGAAGTCTTCTACCACAGTATCAAGCTGGCAAAGACCTGCCTTCATAGTTGCAAGCTCTATAATAATCAAAACATCAGTGCTATATCAATGTGCTATACTATAGCAAAGAACTCCTAGCACCCATAAAGATTTCTAGCACAGAATCAACACAACACAGGGCTATCTTCATAAGTGACTATCAATTACAGTGACATCAGAAGCAAACATCTGTGCTATATCTGCGAAAAACCTTCAACAATGACAGAGATTCTAGAATGATATCAAGCTAGCATTTGACTTTCTTGGGGCTAGGTTCTATGTCAACAAACAGCAACATCAAAATGCAATATATGTGCTATATCACAGAAACAACCTTTGACACTGATAAAACACCTTTACTACAGGACTCACTTCATATACCGTCTATATGCTATAAATCATCAAAGACAACAAAATCCAATATGCACAACACATCCTCATGGTATGTATGGAACTTTTGAGCTGAAACGCTACAGAAATATTCTTAGAATACCGTAGAACAAGAAGATGACAAATCTCGGCATCCTGCATGGCCAGAACATCAAGGAAAATTGGCTCATAAACAGCATCTTCTCCTGAAAACTGAAGTAACTTGGACATGTTAAGTGCCATGGTGGTCTGGAAACAACGGTGATGGAGGACGCAGTTTCCGGAAAGAGAGGCAGAGGCTGACCTCCGCCAAAGACACTGAAGATGCACTGGCAAATGAAGCACCCAGGGCTGGAGAACTGACTAGAGAATGGGAGACTTTCAGGCGAGCCACGATGACAGCCATGGTCTGTAAAGGACCCTGTGATTGACTGAAGGGAATTACCTGTAACTCTGATAAAGACATCTAGCCTTGTACAAGTGTAAAACAGCACTATCTTCGTGTCATACCCTTATGATATCTATGGCAATATTGTCGACATTTTATGAGAAGGAAGGGAATCGAGAGCGTGGTAACAACTGGCAAGACCCACAGAAATACAGCAAGAGGAAGGCAAAGAGATGAATACATGGGTGGCCTGATAAGACGGATGACGGGGCGAGACAAAAACACTGACCTGTTCCGTGATTCTGGTGGTTGTGGGAGATGGTGAAACATGACAGCTTATGCTTACTGGCATGGCACATGATGATGGTGATGATATATGGCAATTAGCTTCAACACTGATGAAGACTTAGCATAGTATCACTGTAACACAAGACTGTCTTCATAAGTTCTTATGCTTTAAATTCTCCATCTTCAAGTTCCTGACGTGTGGCGTTGGTAGTCATGTCTATCCACAATCTTCTGTCAGGTGTAATTTTCAATCAATTATGACACAGATGATCTTCCATGCCATTGATGTCAAACAGTCCAGTATCTGTTCTCTAGGTCTCCCTCTACCTCTCCTCCCCTCTAACTTCCCTAACATCAGGATGTACTCCAGTTTTCTCCCTCTCATCACACGACCAAAGAATGTAGATCCTCTTTCTGATGTGGGCAATTAAGTTCTCTTTTTTCAAGACACTCCTTACTACTCTTTTTATCTATCCAGAGTATTCTCATCATTCGTCTATAAAAGCAGATCTCTGCAGCTTCCAAAAAATATTTTTTACTAATCAATGCTATAAATAAGTGCCTTTCTTCTTTCTTCTTTTTTGCGTTCACCAGCTGTAAACTCTGGTGGAAAGTTTTGGTTGTTTGTCCACTTCTGGACTGCAGTCCTGTTCCAGAACCTGAGTGTTGTGTGTGCATCCGTTTGACGGGTCTGACACATTTGTGTGCAGACTGTTGGTTCCTTGCCTCTCAGGCAGATGCACTCCGACTTCGAAGGAAGCTCCCAATTAGTCGACTCTTACGATATGCTTTTGGGCAGGCAGTGGGTCTATTTTTGTTTTCCCTATAATAGGGCCCCGGAACCCACACGGGGGAATGAGTGCCTTTGAAACCCAACATCCATGCTATAACCTTGTATTATATCTGACAATGGGAGCTGCAGTGGTGAAGTGGCTAGATGCTTGCAGAAAGTCGTGGTTTCAGGTCCTTTATCACCTACCGAGCGACGATTGGTCTATAAAATATAGGTCTGGCCCTATATGTTCAAAACACTGAGGGTATGGAAAAGGGTTCTTGACCTTTACGATTGAATATCTGAAAATAACCTTCAACGGTGACATAAACTTCATGTACGGTATCAAGCTCGCACAGGACTTCCTTCAAAGGATTATGCTTGATATGTCAACACAGACCAAATCCCAATATCTGTGCATTAACAGGGTGGTATATTATAACTTCTTCTTTTCTCTGCTCCTGCAACGCCTCAGTGCGTCGGGGCAGGAAGAGATCTTTGAAATGGGCCCTCCTGTTCGCTTTATATACAGTACTATATTGTTGGTAACTTCTGCTACCGTCGATGATGAACTGCATTTCTAATGTCAAACTGTTTGGCTACCCTATGCTTTCAATGCGTGTGTGTGCTAGTGCATATGCTGAGACAGCAGTTTGTCAGTCTTTCCACAAGGGACTGGAACGGACATTTTGTGTGTTTTTCGTTGGCATGGCACAGGAGTGGAACAACCATGGGGTGACCCGTTTGCAATGAAGCTGAAACTAAGATTACCAAGATATATAGTATTTCTCAGTGTCTAGGATGTTTCCTTGGTCCATCTTCTGTGTTGTGGACCTATGCTTCTGTAACCGCTATCTGTAAAACACTGCTCTCTGTAGTGCCCTGTTTGTCATCCATCTTGTTACATTGCCAAACTATTTTATCTATTGCCTTTATCGTGGCATGGGACGTCGCAGGTCGACCCAGCCTAAAATGGGTACCAGGATGGGCTGTCCTGGGAAAGTAAAGACAGCCGGCGTAATGCTGACCACATTACCCACAGAGTGCTGATGGTCTGTAAAAATATGGGACGCTCTGCCCATATGCCCAATGCGCCGAAAGGCGTGAAAAGGGAACTTTACTTTACTATTTTTTTTACAAGTCATCATCAATTTCCACTTCTGCTGTTAAGCGTTGTGGGGGAGGGATTGTTTGCGACCCATCTTGTTACATGGCCAAACTATTTTATCTATTGTCTACAAGCCATCATCAATTTCCACTTCTGCTGTTAAGCGTTGTGGGGAAGGGATTGTTTGCGACCCATCTTGTTACATGGCCAAACTATTTTATCTATTGTCTACAAGTCATCATCAATTTCCACTTCTGCTGTTAAGCGTTGTGGGGGAGGGATTATTTGCGACCCATTTTTTGATCGGCAGCAATGGCTGTTGTCATTCTGCATCAATGTAGAAGCTCTTTAATCTTATCAATCCATACTCTCCTAGGACCGCCTCTTGCTTTCCTTCAAGATCTTTTCTTTTTGTAATGCCTGCATTGGTAGTTGTTCTGGCTGCATTCTTACCAGATGACCAAACCATGTTGTCTTCTGTTTCTCAATGTATCTGCTGCATGGTGTTGTTCCTACAGTCGGTGTGATATCACTTTTAACTTCTACTGATAAAGTTCTGTGCTGGTTCTGTGCCACGTCTCCTCCTGATTTCATCATTCCTAAGTCTATCTTTCCTTGTTACACCTAACAATATACGTAAATATTTAATTTATGTCGTAACTATTTTTCTTCTGTCTTCCGAAGATAGTGTCCATGTCTGACACCTATAGCATAGCATTGGTGGGAATATTGTGTTGAACAGGGCCCTTTCAGCATGCATATTCTTGTGCTTGCATTTTAACATCGGAGCCATTTGTCACAATACTTTTCTTTGTTTTATTGCATAATCTATTGTTTTTCATATCCATTCTTCTGCTTTCTGAAAAAAATGCTCCCTAGGTGTGTACAGTCCCTTCGCCTGCTTTAACTGATGATTATCAATGTTGATGATTCTTCATTTGTATGTTATAGCAATCACCTTTAATGCATGCAAAGATTTCTGCACATTATCAGTGGCACACAGGATTTCCTTCATGAATTTGTGTGATATAAGTCAACAGAGACACCAAAAACCCAACATCTGTGCTATATCAATGTGCTATACCATAGCAACAAATTTTGGCACCGATGAAGATTTCTGACACAATATCAAGCTAGCAAAAGCGCTGCCTTCACCAGTTACATGTTCTACAAGTCAAAAGGGACACAACATCCGTGCTACATCAATGCGCTGAGTTGAGTTGATTCACGAACCGACATTACAGCACTCTGGGCATCCCCCATCTTCAGCAGCCAGAGCAGAGTTCCAATACTAATGGTGCCATTAGCATTTTGATTAAACGTCCGTCTTGCCTTTCCTTTATCCTCAAGCATCGGCCAGAACCCCTCGTCACTCCCCACTGCATCAATCTCACCAGACTGTGGTGATCCATCTGCTCCTTCAAACTGTACACGCTCTCCCATAAGACCCCAACCCCATCTGCCTGATCATGCATCAATACTCCACCAAGTAGTGCAGAGCCAGTCAGTATGTCCACCTGTTCATTTCCCAACACACCCACCAGCGTTTCCTGGAAAAAATGCCACTCTGCATGAAGCATGCCTTCCTGACCTTCCCCAGCCTGCTTTCTGAGTCAGTTTCAATCACAATGTGTGTGTGTCATGTTCTCTAACCAATCAATGTGCTGTATCATAGCAATAACCTTTAACACTGATGAAGAAATAACCTTTAACACTGACGAAGAAATAACCTTTAACACTGATAAAGAAATAACCTTTAACACTGATAAAGAAATAACCTTCAACACTGATTAAGACCTCTAGCACAGTATCAATGTAGCACAGGAGTGCTATTTATCAAACACACTAAAACCCAACATCTGTGCTATATCTGGAAATAACCTTTAACACTGACAAAGAAATAACCTTTAACACTGATGAAGAAATAACCTTTAACACAGACGAAGAAATAACCTTTAACACTGATAAAGAAATAACCTTTAACACTGATAAAGAAATAACCTTCAACACTGATTAAGACCTCTAGCACAGTATCAATGTAGCACAGGAGTGCTATTTATCAAACACACTAAAACCCAACATCTGTGCTATATCTGGAAATAACCTTTAACACTGACAAAGAAATAACCTTTAACACTGATGAAGAAATAACCTTTAACACTGATTGAGACTTCCAGCATAGTGTCAAGCTAACACAGGACCCTAACACTTCCTTCATGAGTCCATGTTTGTAATCCAACAGAGACATCAAAACCCATCATAGGTCTTTTATCTTTGTGCTATATCTGGCAGTAGCCTTTCAAAATGACAAAAAACTTCTAGCATGGATATGGTTCTCAACCTGCCAGTCGTGATCCTTTTTTGGGGTCGATTGACCCTTTCACAGAGGCAGCCAAGACTATCAGAAAACTCCATTGAAGTTATAAAGAAAATTAATTGCTTAGGGGTCGCCACAACATGAGGGAACTGTATTAAAGGGTTGCGGCATTAGGAAGTTTGAGAACCCCTGCAGTATGGTATCAAGCTAATATAAGACTTCCTTCCAAATTCATATGCAGTAAGTTAACAGAGACATCAAAACCCAACAATCGTGCTTTAATCTTGAACACTGGCATGGTATCAAGCTAGCACAGACCCCAGTACTTCCTTCATGAGTCCACCAAAACCCAGCATTGTGATATAATCATTAACAATGATGATGACTTCTAGCATGGTATCAAGCTAGACAGATCCCCAATACAACCTTCATGAGTCCATGTTCTATCAGTCAACAGGCATCAAAACCCAACATTGTGCTATAATCATTAACATTGATGACAACTTCTAGCATGATATCAAGCTAGCACAGGTCCCCAATACAACCTTCATGAGTCCATATTCTATCAGTTAACAGGCATCAAAACCCAACATTGTGCTATAATCATTAACATTGATGATGACTTCTAGCATGGTATCAAGCTAGCACAGGTCCCCAATACAACCTTCATGAGTCCATGTTCTATCAGTTAACAGACATCAAAACCCAGCATCATGCTATAATCATTAACATTGATGATGACTTCTAGCATGGTATCAAGCTAGCACAGGTCCCCAATACAACCTTCATGAGTCCATGTTCTATCAGTTAACAGGCATCAAAACCCAACATTGTGCTATAATCATTAACATTGATGATGACTTCTAGCATGATATCAAGCTAGCACAGGTCCCCAATACAACCTTCATGAGTCCATGTTCTATCAGTCAACAGACACTAAAACCCAAAATAATTCTATAATCATTAACAATGATGAAGAGTTCTAGCATGGTATCAAGCTAGCACAGGTCCCCAATACAACCTTCATGAGTCCATGTTCTATCAGTTAACAGACATCAAAACCCAGCATCATGCTATAATCATTAACATTGATGACGACTTCTAGCATGGTATCAAGCTAGACAGATCCCCAATACAACCTTCATGAGTCCATATTCTATCAGTTAACAGGCATCAAAACCCAACATTGTGCTATAATCATTAACATTGATGACGACTTCTAGCATGATATCAAGCTAGCACAGGTCCCCAATACAACCTTCATGAGTCCATATTCTATCAGTTAACAGACATCAAAACCCAACATCATGCTATAATCATTAACAATGATGAAGAGTTCTAGCATGGTATCAAGCTAGCCCAGGACCCCAATACTTCCTTCATGAATTCATGTGCTGTAAGTTAACAGAGACATCAAAACCCAACATTTACGCAACATCATAGCAATCACTTTCAACACCATCAACTCATTTCTTGCTGAGCTTCCTCAATAATCAGGGTTGGCAGATCATCATCATCATCACTATCATCAGCAGTAGCAGTACTGATATCTTTATTGACAACATCTGATTTCTCAGTTGTTCTATTATCACTCGCCTTAGACGAAATTACATTAAGATTGTCTTTTTCAACATCTCCTCTGGATGTTGAATCTTGAATGCTGCTATCATAAGATGGCTTCGGACTTTCCAAAGGGCTCTGTTTAACTGCAGGTAAAACTGTCTGAGCCTTTTCCTTTTCTTGAAGACCCAACCTCTTCCTTCTTTGGGGCTTCTTATGTTTTGAAATTGAATCACAAATTGGTGAGAAAGCCTGTGAATTATCACATAAGCGCAAGTCTTTTTCTTGCCGTTTTACAGCTACGAATGAAGTTTTAGCTGACAAATGTGTCTCCTTTTCTTTCACTTCATATTCACTTTGACCTTCTACCTTCAAAGGCATAGATTTGACTTTTCTTCGAGAAGGTTCTAGTTTTACTTTTTCATCTACAAAATGTCTACTATTTTTGGAATCAAATTCTGAACTACTTGTCTGCAAGCCTGCCTGTTCCTTATTTAACACAGCACTAGCTCGCTCCTTTACACAAGCTGAAGGTGACTTTGTTATTCTTTTCTTAGATTTTTTCGAAGCAGAACTAGAGGTATCTGCTTGTAATCTGGCAGCCATGTCTTTTGATATCACATCAGAACAAACGCTGGAATAATTACTGACTTCATTTTCACCGCTTTCTTTTTTACAGTCTAAAGTATTCTCCATGGAAGCTGGATTGACTGAAACAGTTGGAGATATAATTCTTGAAGAAGTTAAACAAATATTTTCTTCTGCATTTTCACCTTCCAAAGATGTCATTTCCAAAGTCTCGGCATCAGATTCTTTATTTTCTTGAGAAGGGAGTAATGTAGCTGGGAGAGTCGGCACAACTGATGTTGACATTACCAGCTGTTTTACAACTTTAACATGCTGCACGCTTCCAGAAAATATGCCCACAGTTTTATACATCTTATCAATATGCCTTTCAGAAGGATGGGATTCAGACGAAACTTTCAGAGCCTCAGCTTCCTCTGTGTCACCCTCAAGATCATTTGTTTGTTCTTCTGACAATCCTGACATTCCATCTGCAGTGCTCGATAAAACTGACAAACTATTTTCTGATTTTTTGGCATCCAGAAATTTTTTCAGTTTTTCATCTGTTTCTGAGTTTATCTTGCCCAGCCCGGTGTCTGCAGGAGGATTAAAACCTGGCAATGACTTATGGCTTTTCCTACCTCGTTTCTTTTGAAATTCTTTTGCCGTTGCTTCTCTGGGCAGACGCTTGTCTACTCGATCTATTTTTGAGGGTGCGACAGACAGCACAGCTCCACTAAATCCAATAATTTTCTCCTGTCCTGCATCAGGACCCCTAGAAGACAAGGAAAGACTTTGTGATGCTGATAAACTGTTGACTTCTTTGGGTTTACTTCTGCTGAGGTCAATAACATGCCCCTGATGAAGAAAGACTGGACTAGTTGATGTCGTGGGTGAGAGCAATGGACTGGACACTGAAGCAGTTGCATATGAAGTTGGTTTCCCCATGGCGACCACAGGAGGTGGGTTTTTAGCCGAAGCAATGGCGTGCTTCTTTTGTGCCGAGTCACTGTTTTCCGCAGCTAACTCCAAAACTGTAGGGACTGAAGACTGACTACCGGAAAGTGATGCTGCAGCTGATACCGGCTGAGACAAGTTAGCCTGACTCTGAATTCGTATCTGATTTTGCTGAGTCAAATAATCTCTAACAACGAATGCCGTCTTCTGAGAAACATTTGTGAGCTGGGAAGAATCAGAGCCTGTATCAACTAGCAGTCTTTGCTCTGGCTGTTTAACAGGTTTCATTTGAGGGATATTTCCCTCACTGCGTGTCCTTAGTGAAGTGGCAGCTGGGGTATGGGCAAAGTGACCTGATGTATCTGTGATAGGAACCTGAGCCTGCCCAATCTGCACAGGAAACATATCGAACTGATTAGAGTGCTCACTGCCAACCTTTTCATTGTTGGCATCCTCAGACCTTCTTTGAACATCAATGGCAATCATTTTACCTAATGATCCCAGTTGGGCAGGATTCACTGATCTCATCTGAGCAGGATTTGTTGATCCTAGGTGTGCAGGATTCACTTTCATGGTCACGCTGGAGTCCCCCTCCAATGAAGACCGTGATGAGAATAGAGGGTGCGCTGCATTTGCAGAAACTTCAGCCTGCACTTGGGATGAAATGGCACTTCTGCCATCACTGGCATCCTGTCTGCCAGATGTGGACAAGTTTAGAGGAGACTCCAAAGCTTTACTATCATCACTCTCCAAAGGAGCTCCATTTTGTGTGAGGTGTCTGTGGTTATTCCCAAACACCGCCACAAGCTGATGCTGGTATAGAGGTATCTGCTGATTAAAGGTGTTTGGGGACCCGTTGCGTTCTGTAGCTTGCCCACGGTTGCCCGCAGAACTCCCTTCAGAAATCTGGACGCCTGCCTGGCTGTAGAACAGTGTTCCCTGTGTCTGGAAGGGAGATGGGACAGATCGTGATGTTGTTAGAGGCGAGGTTATTGGAGATGCCCGCTTCAGAGGTGCTGATGATAGGGTGGTTGAATGAAGAGGGCTAATGCTGGAAGTTGTGGCAACTTCATTAGATGGATCAATGTTGTATTTTTTCAGAAGCATCTGAAACAGCCTAGCTTGCATGTTAGTCAAAGTCACTGTGTCATTTGAAGATGTGAGATGGGATAAAGATGAGGCTGCAGACAATGAAGACGAAATGACAGACGAGGCATTTGAAACTGGCTTTGAAAGACTGGTAGATGCTGACTGGGCAGTATTTGGTAATGAGGCCGAGCTAGGGATGATTGAAGCCCCAACTTGGCCAAAAGAAGGGACCACATGCAGAAGAACAGACTTCTGGTCATAACGTTGTCCCCCCGCCTCGGAATTTTTAAACACATTTGAGTTGATGACCGGCAACTGTAACTTTCCCCTGGTTGTAAACAAAGATCCACTGAGTCCAGTCATTACCACCTTTCTCTGTCTGCCGCACTGTCCAGCTCTCCTGTCTTCTTCAGTTTTACTGAAAATGCTTTCAGGAAGTGACATCAGGCCACTTCGCCCATAAGCCTCATCATCTTTATCTTCCGTAACTTCCATCTTCACTTCAGGTGACGACGGCTCTGACATAGACTTTGTCTTGTTCTGTCAAATTATAAAGATCATTTTAATTTAATCAACAAAATGAAACAAAGCTATCTGGCAATCATATGCACTGCATTTTCCTAAGTATAAGATGCATTTATTAAAAAAAATATAAGGTCTAAAAACAGTGCACGTCTTAAACAATAATAGTAGATTTTTATCAAATCATTTTGTAGAGAAAATTTCCTATATAGGGTCACATATAAAAATGTCAGCAGAGGAGCGACAGAAAATGGAAAAAAAAAACGACACAAAATATAAGTTCTTTCCCACTGTAATACTTTTTGTGCTTGTCTTTGAGTTCATTGTTTTGCACTTGTTACTTAAAGTCAGGACCAGATTTGGAAAAAAATGAGCACCTAGTTAAAGTCAGGACTGAATATAGACACGATGAGGCCCTAGTTGAAGTCAGGACTGAATATAGACACGATGAGGCCCTAGTTAAAGTCAGGATTGGATTTAGACAGGATGAGGCCCTAGTTGAAGTCAGGATTGGATTTAGACACGATGAGGCCCTAGTTAAAGTCAGGATTGGATTTAGACACGATAAGGCCCTAGTTAAAGTCAGGGTTGGATTTAGACACGATGAGGCCCTAGTTAAAGTCAGGACTGAATATAGACACGATGAGGCCCTAGTTAAAGTCAGGACTGAATATAGACACGATGAGGCCCTAGTTAAAGTCAGGACTGGATTTAGACACGATGAGGCCCTAGTTAAAGTCAGGACTGGATTTAGACACGATGAGGCCCTGGTTAAAGTCAGGACTGAATATAGACACGATGAGGCCCTAGTTAAAGTCAGGACTGAATATAGACACGATGAGGCCCTAGTTAAAGTCAGGACTGGATTTAGACATGATGAGGCCCTAGTTAAAGTCAGGGCTGAATTTAGACATGATGAGGCTCTAGTTAAAGTCAGGACTGGATTTAGACATGATGAGGCCCTAGTTAAAGTCAGGACTGAATTTAGACACGATGAGGCCCTAGTTAAAGTCAGGATTGAATTTAGACACGATGAGGCCCTAGTTAAAGTCAGGACTGGATTTAGACACGATGAGGCCCTAGTTAAAGTCAGGACTGAATATAGACACGATGAGGCCCTAGTTAAAGTCAGGACTGGATTTAGACATGATGAGGCCCTAGTTAAAGTCAGGATTGGATTTAGACACGATGAGGCCCTAGTTAAAGTCAGGACTGAATTTAGACACGATGAGGCCCTAGTTAAAGTCAGGACTGAATATAGACACGATGAGGCCCTAGTTAAAGCCAGGACTGGATTTAGACACGATGAGGCCCTAGTTAAAGTCAGGACTTAATATAGACACGATGAGGCCCTAGTTAAAGTCAGGACTGGATTTAGACACGATGAGATCCTAGTTAAAGTCAGGACTGAATATAGACAGGATGAGGCCCTAGTTAAAGTCAGGATTGGATTTAGACACGATGAGGCCCTAGTTGAAGTCAGGATTGGATTTAGACACGATGAGGCCCTAGTTAAAGTCAGGATTGGATTTAGACACGATGAAGCCCTAGTTAAAGTCAGGACTGGATTTAGACATGATGAGGCCTTAGCTAAAGTCAGGACTGTATATAGACATGATGAGGCCCTAGCTAAAGTCAGGACTGAATATAGACATGATGAGGCCCTAGCTAAAGTCAGGACTGGATTTAGACATGATGAGGCCCTAGTTAAAGTCAGGACTGGATTAAGACATGATGAGGCCCTAGTTAAAGTCAGGACTGAATTTAGACACGATGAGGCTATAGTAAAAGTCAGGACTGGATTTAGACACGATGAGGCCTTAGTTAAAGTTAGTTGCATATCCTTTACAGGATGTTGCAGAACCAACCCCAGCTTTGCATTTAGTTATCGTGGTTTTTCTAGGCAAATTTATGTGCAGTGGTTTGCCAGTGCTCTTCTTCTTCTTCTTCTTCTTCGTGTTCACCAGCTGTAAACTCCGGCGGAAAGTTCTGGTTGTTTGTCCACTTCTGGACTGCAGTCGTTTCAGAACCTTAATGATGCATGAGCAACCATTTTACAAATCTGACTTATCTGTATGCACACAGCTGGTTCCTTGCCTCTCAAGCGGATGCACTCCGACTCTAAAGAAAGCTCTCAGTTAATCAACTCTCACAACATACTTTTATGAAGGCAGTGAGTCTGTTCTTGTTTTCCCTATAATAGGGCCCTGGAACCCATGGTTTTGAACACCGGATCAACATTATGGCATAAGGTGTAACCCATAAGTGCTCCATTCTTCTTCTAACTAAAGTCTGAGTCCGAAGAAGCTCAGCACAGTGCTCAGACTCTGTAGCACCAGCGAGGATCCTGAAAAACTTTTTGGGTAGATTTTAAACTCCAAATTTTGCCTGGGCAGTGCTGTTAGGCTACTCTTGTCAATTTCCAACTGCCAAGGGATTTTGTTACGTGTGCAACAATGCACTACCCAAAAAGCCTGTCGTAAGAGTTGACTAATTGGGAGCTTCCTTCGAAGTCAGAGTACATGTGCCTGAGAGGCAAGGAACCAGCAGTCTGCACACAAATGAGTGAGACCTGTGAAACACGCAACACTCAGGTTCTGGAACAGGACTAGAGTCCAGAAGAGTGGTGTCCCATCTCACTACTCAGAGACCAGGGGGAATTACCAGAAGTCCAAGTCTATGTGAAAAAATCCCAGCCCTTACCCGGGATAGAAACCAGAACCTCTAGCACTCGAGGCAGACACCATGCCTCAAGACCACGCAGCCCCTTGTTTTTTTTGGGGGACCAAAATGCTAGAAATGTGTATATAACCCATTTAGCACTTGATGAAGTGATATGGTCATCAACATCATGTTTGCTGTCTTCATTTTCCACAATATTTGTTTGCAAACATATTTGAATGATGCAGACAAGCAAACAGAATATGGTAATTAAAAAAAAAAATTTAAACAAAGACACACACAAATCACGTCACAGATTTAAACAAAGACAAACAAATTAACTAACAAACATAAAAATAAACAAAAAATCACATGAAACCAAACTGAAAATAAGGACATTTGTGTGAAAGTTCCTGGGGTCTATTGTCTGTGTGTGTGTGTGCGTGTGTCGGGGGTGGGGGGGGGGGATGGGATAGACCCAGTGCCCTCTAACAAGCACTGGAGTGAGGGAGAGCGGCAAATACAAAGAGAAAGAGAGAGAGGAAAGCAGTGACAGACAGGCAGAGAGTGAGGAACAGGTAGGACAAAAATGTGAGGGGGCGGGAAGGGAGATGGACAGAGATTAAGGCCGCTAGGAAAACAAACACATCAAAAGAAAATATCCACCATGTTCACACAGAATGCCCCCCCCCCCCCCCAATACAACTTCCTGTGTACTTGAGTTGCTAGGAAGAGTTATGGAGCTGCACATTTACTAAACATTTAAACAAGAAATAAAATAGGAAAAAGGGGGAGGGGGGACAGGAAATGAGAGAGTAAAAGAAAAGATAGAGAGAAAGAGAAGAAGATGAAGATCAGAAGGGAGGGTTAGAGACAATGCAGGAGACGGGAAGGAAGGAGCAATAGGTAGAAGAGTGAAAGAGGGAGGGAAGAGAGAGAGAGGTGAGAAGAGGGAATCTCGGGGAATTACAATACTGATCGCCAAATACACTGTAAAGATAAATCCAGGCCAAAAATAGAACTGGGAAATCCAGCTGCAGTCACTTTGCTTAGCCCCAATGCCATCTCTAATTAATAGAGAAGGCCGTGCTTAGCTCCCACCACGGCGACTCTATTTATAAATACAACTGAACCGAGCCCCACCATCTCCCAATGTAATCCTTTCTAGAAACCACGGCCAAACTTGCTTGAAACAAAAGCACACACACACGCCAGACGGAATCTGCTACTTCCCGCCCCATGCCACACCGCTGCTGTCTGCGTGTATTCATGATCTGCAACACAGCCCGCCCTCCCCTGGCCTTTAACAAGCCATTTCGGCTGAAAATAGCCAATAATCAGCTGCCCTCACACCTGAAACGACCATACAACGAAAGTAGCCAAAAACTAGCCAAATGGCTCCCCCATAATTGCCTGTGCTGAAAAACACAGGATTTCTGACGATTTCATTGCCGCGGTCAAAATTCACGGCTTTTCAAGGTCGGAATTCTTTTATAAGCTAAAAATCACGGTTCAAGATCAACGAAAAAAATCCCGGTAATTTCCCGATTTCCCGGTCCACTACGAACCCTGAAGCAGGTTGTAAGAGTCAACTAATTAAGGATGTACCCTAGGAAGTCAAGTGCATCACATTTTTCATCAGACTGTGCAGCAGGTGAAAGCAAAAAAAACAAAAAAAAGACGAAACAAAGACAAAATAAATCACAGTAAAGAAGTTTAAAAAATGTTTGTGGGAAAAAGTCAGTGAACCAAAAATTAAAAAGATGGTAACAACACTTACAAAAAGTTACAGTAAATGAAATTTAACACAAAAATAGAAGAAAAAGGTCACACAAAAAGAAAAAAGACAGCAAACTTGAAGAAAAAAAAAAAAAAACAACAACAACACCCAGACCAAACAGCCACAGTAAACAGATACAAATCCAACAGAAAATTACATTATAAACAGAAGATTAATAAGGATACAAAAATCACTTTATACGAAAAAGAAAAAAACAAAACAAAAACCTTAACACACTATGGATGGCAAGACAAGAGACGTATACCTGTGATAGAACAAACACATTTTTGAAGACTTTGGTTTCATTCGATGGCACCTCCAGTGTCTCCACGCTGATCTTTGGTTCTATCAGGCAAGTCAACTCCGGGCCAGTGTGTTTGGACAAACTGATACTCCTGGCAATGCTTTGGCGTGAAAAGGCCAGATTTTCAGAGGAAGGGAGGCCAAGGTAAAGTGGACTTGGTTTTGACTGTAAAAATGTAAAAAAAAAACAAAAAAAACAACCAAGATTTTAATAATGCTGCAACGGTTTCTTCTTCTTGGCTGACTAAGACTAACTCTGACTACATTCCTATTAAAACGGACAATTCAATAAAAGTTAAGTAAATTCAAGGACCCTTTTCCACGCCTTTAGGCATATAGGGCTAGACCTACATTTTATAGACCAACCGGCACATGATGGGTGATGTGGTCAGCATCATGCCAGCCGCCTTTACTTCCCAGGACTGCACCCGGTACCCACTCAAGGCTGGGTCGAACTGGGAGCCAAGGTCATTTCTGAAAAAAGTCAGGCTCCGCCAGGGAGCGAACCCACGACCTTCTGATTTGCGGCGAGTGTCTAGCTGTTTCTTCACAGCGACTCTCGGACAATTGAATTCAGAAACTAGTTTTATTTTTGTAAAGATTCATGCCACTCAAGAAGCAAAGCATGCTATCCAAACAAGCAACATTAATCTATTATCTGGTAAAATTGCAATGCTACTCAGTCAGTAGACAAGTGACCCACCATTTTGTTTAGCTAGTGAGAGATGTGCAGTTACGTATGCAGCAGGAGGCAAAAAATGAACAATAAATAATGTTTCAAACTCTGGAAAAAGGTGCTATCGTGACAGCTGAATTAATAAGTTAGGATCAATTTTTTTTCTTCTTCTTTGTTTATTATTGGCTGTATGCTCCGGCAGAAAGTCCTGGTTGTTTGTCCATTAGGACTTTGGCTTTATGCCAGGGCCTTAGTTTTGCGTGTACATCCGTTTTACTGCCTTATTTGTGTGCACTTTGTTGTTCCTTGCTGCTTGGGCAGATGCACTCCGACTTCAAAGGAAGTCCTCGGTTAGTCATCTCCTACGACATGCTTCCTGGGAAGGCAGTGGATCTATTCCCCACAATAGGGCCCCGGAACCCACACGGTTCATACACAGATTAATTCATACACAAATATTCAGGTAGTATTCACGATTCCGAACTAGGTGGAAATAAATGAAAATGAAACTATGCTGTGACATTCTTCTTCTTCTTCTTCCTGTTCACCAGCTGTAAACTCTGACGGAAAGTTCTCCGTGTTCGTCCACCTCCAGACTTTAGTCTTGCTCCAGAACCTGAGTGTTGTGTGCACATCTGTTTCACAGATCTGGCTTGTTTGTATACAGACTTGTGGTTTCTTGCCTCTCACGCAGATGAACTCCGCCTTGAAAGGATGTCCCCAGTTAGTGGACTCTTACGACAAGCTTGTTGGGATTCAATTTCTGATCCCAACTTATTGCTAGAGTCACAGAATGTATACATGAGGATCAATAACTGACTGTGACGATGGGCAGATGAAGCTGGTGTTAATCGAGAGATGATCTGTAACATTTTAGTGGAAGACATGGAATGTTAAATTAAGAATCGACATCACAGCACTCGGAACACTCCCATAAGTGCTCAGTCCCCATCTTCAGCAGCAAGTGAAGAGTTCCAATTCCGATGGTACCAGTAACAGATTGTAAATCTGTCTCATCCTTCCCCTGAGTGTTGAGCGTCGGCCAGATCCCCTGGTAACTTCTTGCAGCGCCATTCTCCTTAGACTGAAATGATCTATCTGCGCCTCCGCACTGCTTATTTGCTCCCAAACTGCGTGGAAGGCACGGGCAAGAAAAAACTGGCATTCAGTTTTCTGCCACATTGTGTGGGCGATGACCAAGAATATGCGCACACTGAACGCACAGAAGATACTAGAGTAATGACAATGAGGAATAGAAGCAGAGATAGAGCACTGATGTAATAAAGGAAATCATATCACTGGACAATGTCTCTAAATTTTGCAGAACAAAGATGTTAACAACAGACACCAAAAGAGCACTATTCACTCGGGTATTTTTTACAAACATTGTGTTATGAGTGCTAATCATGGACATTAACAACAATTAGAAGTGACAGCATCAGAAATGATATCAGGAAAGACGTTAGGAATGGAACCAGTATTAAACTACATCAAGAAACAATAGATCAAATGATATCAGGAAAGACGTTAGGAATGGAACCAGTAATAAACTACATCAAGAAACAATAGATCAAATGATATCAGGAAAGACGTTAGGAATGGAACCAGTATTAAACTACATCAAGAAACAACAGATCAAATGATATCAGGAAAGACGTTGGGAATGGAGCCAGTATTAAACTACATCAAGAAACAAGAGATCAAATGATATCAGAAAAGACGTTGGGAATGGAGCCAGTATTAAACTACATCAAGAAACAACAGATCAAATGATATCAGGAAAGACGTTGGGAATGGAGCCAGTATTAAACTACATCAAGAAACAAGAGATCAAATGGTTTGGACATGTAAGGACTACCACCAGATAGTGCATCACAGAAAGCTGTGTACATAATGAAAGCAGAACTAGAGGTTGATCACACATGTGATAGATAGATAGATAGATAGATAGATAGATAGATAGATAGATAGATAGATAGATAGATAGATAGATAGATAGATAGATAGATAGATAGATAGATAGATAGATAGATAGATAGATAGATAGATAGATAGATAGATAGATAGATAGATAGATAGATAGATAGATAGATAGATAGATAGATAGATAGATAGATAGATAGATAGATAGATAGATAGATAGATAGATAGATAGATAGATAGATCCACATACCACTCAATGCTCATACCCAATGCCTCTTTAAAACCTGCTGCTTGAAGTTTTGAACAACAGATCAACATTACGGCACATGGGCAGTAACCCATAAGTGCTCCGTTTTTCTTCTAACTCAAGTCCAAAGAAGCTCAGCATAGTGCACAGGCGAGGATCCTGAAATACTTTGGGTAGATTTTTAACTCAAAATTTTGCCCAGGCAGCGCCGTTTGGCTACTCTTTTCACCTCCCAATTTTTTTTTTACGTGCGCAATAATGCATACTGGCGTCTGGTCTTGCTACCCAGAGACCCGAGGGGGGGGGGGGGGGAATTACTAGAAGTCCAAGTACACGTGAAAAAATCCCATCCCTTACCGGGGATTGAACCCGGAACCTCTAGCACTTGAGGCGGACACCATGCCTCGAGATCATGCAGCCCCCCACCTGCCGCTGAAAGGCACAAAAGGACTACAGAAGAAGCATAAGTAATGGGATGTGTCAATTAACATTAAAAAAAAAAAACTTCTTTTCCTTCGCGTTCACCAGTTGTAAACTCTGGCGGAGAGTTCTGGTTGCTTGTCCTCTTCTGGACTCCTGTTCCAGAACCTGAGTGTTGCGTGTTTCACAGGTCTCACTCATTTGTATGCAGACTGTTGGTTCCTTGCCTCTCAGGCAGATGTACTCTGACTTAGAAGGAAGCTCCCAGTTAGTCGACTCTAACAACATGCCTAGGTTAGGCATTGGGTCTGTTCTTGTTTTAACCCACAATGGGGCCCCAGAACCCTCCACGCAATCGTTATAGTCCATCCAGCATCATCTCTCTTGGTCTGCCCCTACCCCCTTTTTTTCCACTGATCTTTCCAGTTGTCACTATGTTCTCTAATGTCTCTCTTCTCATTATGTGGCTAAATAACAGTGTTCGTCTCTTTCAATTAAAAAAATTACCCTCCCCAGGCAGGTTGAAAAACATCAGTCTCCTCTGACCCTCGTGTGGGTTCCGGGGCCCTATTATAGGGAAAACAAGAATGGACCCACTGCCTACCCAAAAGCATGTCGTAAGAGTCGACTAACTGGGAGCCTCTTTCCAAGTCAGAGTGCATCTGCCTGAGAGGCAAGTAGCCAACAGTCTGCACACAGATGTGTCAGATCTGTCAAACGGGTGCACACTTAACACTCAAGTTCTGGAACAGGACTGCAGTCCTGAAGTTGATGAAAATATGAAACTTTCCACCAGAATGAATGAATGAATGAATTTCTACCCCACTAGGACATCACACAAGCGATAAACACCCGATGACACAATGTGCCACCATGCGGATGAGGATCGCCGTGGAGAGGTCCCAGAAACCGCGTTCAGACATTTGGCCATAATATGGCCTGCCTATATTGCGGCCCCTGGCAAAAGCCAGAGTAGGGCTTCAAATGACAAAAAATTTCGTCCTAAAAAGGACGAAATTGGATGGTATAATTTCCACCAGAGTTTACAGCTGGTGAACATGAAGAAGAAGAAGAAAGTCTCCTTTGAAACTTTTCTTTTGACTGGCAGATGCGAATATGAGTCTCTTTAACCACAACGGATGAACAAACAACAGAAACACCAGAACTTACCTCTAGGTTAGGTTTCACTTCAAACTCTGCGAACTTGTCAGTGGCAGCTGACCCCAGCAATTTCAGTACTCCGTGTAAATTTCTGCCCTGGGCAGCCATGGCAGTTGTCACCCCTGCATAGTTGGGAACATCAGGGTTAGCTCCCTTGCCTAGCAGAAGTTCCACCATTGCTTTCTGGTTGCCTTCTGCTGCCCAGAAAAGTGCAGTTCTTCCACTTTTACCATCCTGAAATATTGGCCAGAATAATAAACAAATTTATGTGTGTGTTCATTAAAAAAAAACAATAAAGAAATTTTAGTCATCATCATCATCCACTCTTGCAGTTTAAGTGTTATGGGGAGGTACAGTCTGTGATCCACTGCTTGATGGGTAGTAATGGCTATTGTCAATCATCTCACACCAAGTCATCCTACTAATCAAATCCATTGCTATCACATGCATACACATGTTGTAACAGACTCAAAGCATGCTGATGAAAGGTGAAAGGGATGCTTCGAGCAGAGTGGCAAGCTTCACTGGAAAGGTCACGGGTAGTGAGCATACTTTGTATCTTTTCTCCAAGCTATGCTAGCTTAGTGGGTAATAAACAGGCAGACATACTGGCTGGATCTGCACCACTGTGTGGTGAATTGATACATGACTAGGCAGATGTAGTCAAAGCTCTTTGGGAACATGCAACGGAATCAGTAGAAAAAGAAGATTGTGGCCTGGAGAGAATGAGGCACCTGGGTGTAACCAGAGGGTCTAGCTGGCTCACCACACTCAGAGGAAAGGCAAGATGGACATACAACCAGATTGTGACCGGTACCATCAGTATTGGAACTCTGCACTAGCTGATGAAGACGAGAAGGGAATGCCCCGAGTGCTGTGATGTCAATTCTTGACTCAGCTCAACTCAACTGCTATCACATGCAGCTCACTCCTTGTTCTCCCATTTTTAAAAACTGCAGCTCCCTGTACCGTTTTTTTTTTTTGGGTGTGTGCCTGTATGTCTATGCCCATGTGGATTCCAGTGTAAAGACATTCTAGTTATACTATTCTCAGACTTTCAACATGCATTCTATCCAATGCCACATTTAGTTATCAAATAATCCTCTTTCTTTCTTTGCCCTACTGCTTGTTCATGTTTTTCTATGACTGTCCATGACCGGCATTGATAGCACAAAATTGGTATGAATAGCCCATGTATCCATCAATAATATCAAGAAAACAACTGACAGCTTTCGGCACCTACCGTAACATCGATGTCAGCATTGTACTTCAACAGTGTCTCCACTTGCTGCAGGTCTCCGTCATCTACAGCAATATGAAGAGGTGTCAGACCTGTAGGTAAACACAAGATTTGATTAGGGTCTGCCTGGTACCCTACTGGACACTAACTTTTAATAAGAATATGGTTTTCAAAAACAATAACTGGGAAGGCTTACCTGGGCACTAAATGCCTCAAGAAATCAGATGTGTTGGCCAAAAAGCGTAAATATCGTAGCCATATGGTAAACAGCTAATCGAAGTAGATCTCTAAAAACAACAATAAGAACAAGACAAACACTGTTCTCTGGTCACATAATGAGAAGAGAGACATTGGAGTACATCGTGACAATTGGAAAGATCAGTGGAATAGGGGTGGAGGCAGACCAAGAGAGACGATGCTGAATGGGCTGAAATGATGGCATGGAGGTATTTCATCAAGAGAGCTGTAACCAGGGATCATGATCTGTGGAGACACATGAGCACCTACTCCGGTTGGCAGGGCACATGATATCATAAACACATTTACAGTCTCAGATGAAAGAAGAAATAAAAAAAAGAAAAAAAAAGTAAAGGATTCTTTTGAAACCAATGGTGCTTCTGAAGGCGGAGCCAGTGATAAATGACAGGCCAGGTGTATGGAAGTGAGGTTAAGCAGTCATGAGCTGTATGTGATGATTTCTTTGGGTGAGCCCAGTACCAGAGCACCATGTATTGGCTCTACATTTATGAACACCTTCTTGGATGGTGGAGAATGCTCATCTTCAGCCCTTACCTACTTTTGGCTGCTCTGCACAGGCCTAGGGGGGTTTTGAGGAAGGGAGAAAAAAAAGTGGGGGGGGGGGGGGGGGGTTTAAGAACTAGGAAACGAAAATGTCCCACAAAACCAGCCTGGACAACAAATGCCTGCAGAAGTTGGATGTGTCGGCCAGAAGGAGCAAATATCACAGTCATGTTGTGAACGGGACCAACGGATAAAACTCGAGCTCCAGGGAACGTATCAGACGCTAATTTGCTACAACCGTGCGGCCCAATTGACGCGTGACAAGTGAAGGTTTTTAATCTAGCACTGACCGGTTATGAAACACAGACTGCTCAATTTCAACTTCCTTTCCAGTTTTTGTGTGTCTGATATCAGGCGTGCTCGTTTAGAAACATGGTTTGAAAGCAAAAAATACATTATATTTACGAGATTTGCTAAGTTACTAAGCGTTTGTTTGAAAAGAATATGGCCTCCAAGCAGTATTCTATATGCATGCCAACATGATTTATGGCTTTAGAAGCCTCAAATTTAAATAGAGTATGTGTTTATTCGATTTATCTGAAGTTAGATAGATAAAGTTACGAATTAGACGTATTTCAGTCATTTATAGAGTCAAATTTTGATGAGGGATATGTCTAATGTGTACCTCACGCGAAGGGTATAATGATAGCAAAGTCAGCTGGCACAAATAGAATAAACATTAGTGAAAAGACAATTTTCTTCAGTGTTAGTTAGTTCTAGTACTATTTCCCTTATTGTTTAGGAACATAGCTACAAAATTACAGGCAAATTGAGTGTTATATAAACTTTGTTTTGTGTGAAGATACTTACTGTTTTGGGAGTCAGTTTTCGGTTAGCGGGTCGAGAGGGTTAAAAATATGCCATACAGAGATCTGAACACAAGGCTATCATCTCAGTAGGCAAGCGTGCAAGCCACTGCACACTATGACTCCCTAGGAAACAAATATTGCATTTTAAAACAGGGCTTCACTCACCATCAAAATTACGTGCATTGAGATCAGCATTTGGGCACCGTTCCAGCAACATTGTCAAACATTCTGTGGATTTCCCTTGGACAGCCATGTGGATGCAAGATGAACCAGTACAATCTACAGCGTTCACATTTGCACTGGATTTCAGTAAAATGTCAACAGCTTCCAGAAAGTTGAGTTTGACCGCGAGATGCAAAGGGGTCTGGAATCAATCAGAGAGACAAGTGTTACAGAGGTTAGAAGCATTGGATATACATATTGTGCCCCCCCCCCCCCCCCCCCCACCACCCCAGGTCTCATTATTAATGTTTGGTTAAAAGACGTCTTAAAACTTATTTTTAGAAAATGTACAAAACGTCATGTCATGTGTTGGCATCTGTGGCTAAGCTGTTGCTAACGTGCTTTGTAATGCAGCCCCAGCTTAAAACGATTTGGCAGCAGACCGCCCAGCGCTGGCAGCGAGAGCCGACCATTCAGGAGGCAACAGCAAACTACTGATGTAATTTTGCCTAGAAAAACCGAAACACCAAAAAACAAATGCTGGGCCTGTAACGGACATGCAACTAACTTCTATCATGTCAGCAGGTCTTTTGCAAAGCGCCGCTCTTTTCATGGTCTTTTTCTTCAGCATTCTGAGCCCTCAAGGTTCACTGCCGCAGATATCACCCGGCTCCATTTATCTCTCTGGTTGGCCTTCTCTTTCCAGTTGGTGACACCAAGTGTTTGCAGGTCTGTCTGGATATTATCTCTCCATCGTCTTCTTGGTCTGCTTGTGGTCTACCACCATTTATCTCCCTTGTGTATACAGTTTTGACTTCTTTCATTCTCTCAGTATGCCCCAACCATTTCAGACTATTAGCTTTCATGATGCCAGTGATCAAAGGTAATTTAAATAGACTATGAATTTAGTTGTTGCTTTTTACTCTCCATTACCCGCTGTTTTCATCGTTGATGGGTCCAAAGATTCCTTATCATAGCCTGCATCGAAAAAAAAAAAAAACTTGGTCTATCGCCAGCTCTCCGGCCTCATGAACTTTCCTACCCCAAAGTGTCACTTATATCATGTGCCTATCTTCCCCCTGTCCCTCTTTCCTAGTACCCTGCCTTCCGCTATTATTTTTTTTAGCCATCGCACTTGATTTGTTCAAAATGTTTCAGTTTATGAGACAAGACCCTGTTTACCAGCGAATTTTCCTTAAGGTTCAGATCTTTTAGGATGTATTTAGAAATAATTATAATATGTATTATCATTGATTTAACTCATCGGCTGAATGGTTAAAAACGCAGGAGTCACAGATTGGAATTTTCAGTAAGGTTGAATTTTTAAACGCGGCCCCAAATGCACAGTCTCAAAGATTTCCCTGCTAAACAGCAAAACGCAAATACGGGCAGCAACGGCACATGTTTTGTGTGTGTCGGTGTGTCAATTTATTATTTATTTATATTTATATATTGAAAAATTTATGTCTATATAGAGAACAGACTAACAAAGAAGACCTAAAAGAGAAAAGATATACACAGGTCACAGTGGGCTAACTCTAATATCTTACCAACTGGCGCTCTGGCCACCATTGACGTATATGCACAAACATGTAAACAATCCAATTCATACTTTAATCAGTCACACACACACAAAAAGAGAGATAAAACAGAAAAAGTTCGAACCTGTTGTTGTTTATTGAACTTGTCCACTCCTTTGCCTGCTATCTTCATCAGGGCTATCAACTTGGCCACCATACGCATGTTCTCATGTACAACAGCTATGTGAAGGGGTCTGCAATGGTGAGAAATTACAAGCTGTCATATGATTATGTAATACAACCATAATTCCAATTCCAGTTGTTCAATTATAATTCCAAATCTGATGCTTTTTCAGCAGCCAGGAGGCCTGCTATATGAAGAAAAGTTCCTTGGCTATCTTATCTGGTTTCGTATTCTTTGTGGTGGTACAACCAGAATGGAACTAGAGTGTTTTTATACTGGAACCCACAGGGTCAGAAATAATGGCAGACACACACACACAAATAAAGAATGTTGAATTAAGAATCTACATTACAGCACTCTGGACACAACCATAAGTGCTCCGTCCCCACCTTCAACAGCAAGCAAAGAGTTACAATTTTAATGGCCACAGTAACTGATTGTATATTCGTCCTGAGTGTCAAGCGCCGGCCAGATCCCCTTGTAACTCCTCGCAGTGCCATTCTTCTCAGACCGTAAAGATCTACCTGTTCCTCGGCACTGTTCACTTGCTCCCAAAAGGCCCTCACAACATCCAGCTTGTCATACATCAGTTAACCACCAAGTGGTGCAGAACCGGCAATTCTATCTACCTGTTTATTTCCCAACACACCGGCATGACCTGAAGAAAATATCCAAAGGATACTAACTAACCGGGTCCTTTGAAGTGATACTTGCCACTCTGCATGGAGCATGCCTGTCTCAACCTTTCTCAACATGCTCTGTGAGTCAGTTACAAGGACGGCATTGTCTCTTCCTCTTCTACCCTGTCTCTTCTTCTACCTTGTTCCCTCTTCTTCTACCTTGTCCCCTCCTCTTCTACCATGTCCCCTCCTCTTCTACCATGTCCCCTCCTCTTCTACCTTGTCCCCTCCTCTTCTACCTTGTCCCCTCCTTTTCTACACTGTCCCCTCCTCTTCTACCCTGTCTCCTCCTCTTCTACCCTGTCTCCTCCTCTTCTACCCTGTCTCCTCCTCTTCTACCCTGTCTCCTCCTCTTCTACCCTGTCTCTTCTTCTACCTTGTTCCCTCTTCTTCTACCTTGTTCCCTCCTCTTCTACCTTGTCCCCTCCTCTTCTACCATGTCCCCTCCTCTTCTACCATGTCCCCTCCTCTTCTACCTTGTCCCCTCCTCTTCTACCTTGTCCCCTCCTCTTCTACACTGTCCCCTCCTCTTCTACCCTGTCTCCTCCTCTTCTACCTTGTCTCCTCCTCTTCTACCTTGTCTCCTCCTCTTCTACCCTGTCTCCTCCTCTTCTACCTTGTCTCCTCCTCTTCTACAGTGATGAGGTGCATGCTAACATGAGAGCCAAGCACAGATAAAACATCAACTTACAGGTCACCATCATCATCAGCAGTCAGAGCTGTCTTGATCTCCATCAGTGTCTGCATGGTGATGATGGGCGGAGCTTGCACAGTAAAGGAAGCCCTTAATGGTTCTAAGGCAGCTGGGGGCGGAGACTGAGGCTCAGACCGCTCTGATATAAAAGTGATCAAAACAGAGAAAGCTTCAATTCAAGGTTAAAATTTTTCATAAGATGAAAAACAATCTTTTCCCACTGTAAACTGGGAAAAAATGAGTGATAAACAATATATGCATGTTTAGGTTTAGATGATAGATCAACATCATGGCACAAGGAATAACCATTCTTCTTCTAACTCAATAGCACTGGCGAGAATCCTAAAATATTTTGGGTAGATTTTTAACTTTAAATTTTGCCCGGGCAGCGCCGTTAGGCTGCTCTTTTCGATTTCCAACTGCCAAGAGATTTTTTTTCACATGCGCAACAATACACACGGGCATCCAATCTTACTACCCAGAGACCAGGGAAAATTACCAGAAGCCCATGTAAAAAAAAATTCCCAGTCTTTACAAGGGCCTGAACTCATATGATGGACATCTGAGCCTAAACAACTGTTTATCAGGACAGTCTGTCGACAGACGTTTGAACCAAGGTTTATCATACAGTAGGAAATTCGGCCAGTGGGCCTGATCCAAGTTCCAAATAAGTTTTTGATGGAAGTTACCCCCCATGCACTAGACTTGGGCTGTTAATCATCATCATCAGGTGCCTTGCCGACTGGCGTGGGCGATCACGCCTCTCCATAATCCACGATCTCCTGCAGCATGTATCAGTTCGTGTGCCGACGCACCTCCATGCCATGCAACAAGACTGTCAAGTATCTTCTCTCGTTGTCTACCTCTATCCCTCCTTCCACAGATCTTCCCAGTGGTCACAACATGTTCTATTTTCCCCTCTTCTCATAACACGACCGAAAAATGATGACTGTCTCCTTCTGATGTCTGTGATAAGTTGTCTTCGGGCTCCCGCCTCTTTCAAAACCTCTTGGCTGGTAATACCCTGAGGATTTCTGGGCATGGCATCTCAGGGGGAGCCACTAGCTCTGAGATGCTTTGCCAGCTCGGTTTAGGCCAGTGTTTCCCAAACTTGTCTTAGTCGCGGCTCCTTTTTTCTAATAAATTTTTTCCACGGCGCCCTAACCTAAGTAAATGTATAACTATTTGTATGTAAGAGATCAAAACAAATAAAACTTCTGGATCTTCGAATATTTTGCGACACCCCTGTAAAGAGGCCGCGGCTCCCTGGGGCGCTGCAGCGCACAGTTTGGGAATCACTGGTTTAGGCCATAAACAGCAGCACACAACGGGGATGTGTGGCAGGGGTCTTGCATGAGGATCTGTAACAACCAGCACACAGCCAACTGATGCTCGAGAGGAGAAATGTAGTATCTCCTTATACCCATCACTATAGCCATAACTTCCCTTATTTATGCCTGTGACCAACATGGCTGTGCTACCTAAAATGTTTTCAATCATGTAAAAAGAGCAGTTACGAAATAAGAAGAATGATTACAAAAATCACATAAACAGGAAGGAAAAAATCTGCATTAATCACATAATCAGGAACTATAAAATGAAATGAATTATATGAATCACATAAACACAGAAGTTACCCACACACAAAAATGGATGCGTTGCTGTCACGGTCTAGGGAGCCCTTGTATGGGACTGGAGCAAGTCGTCCACCATTGACACTTGGTAGCATGCACAACCACTTAACTCATTCGGTACCAACCAACTGACCAAACGTTCCCTGGTCGTTTCAAGGATATATGATATGCTTGCTGTCCTCTACACAACACACAGTTCATATATTAACCCCTTATATCAGAATTATTTGTTAAACTACTACTGCTCCACAGAGTGTCTTTGCCGAACTCATCCTGGATTCTCTGAATGATCAGGTCAACATCTTGATAAGCTCTTTAGTAAATGCAGAATTGAAAGAACAGACGTCGACAATCTATTTAACCTGGAGAAGAACAATGAGGAGGTAAATGAAGGTGTGTAAAATATCATGGAATACTATGGGCAGAATAACAGCAGATCTGTGGCCTTACATGTCAACAAAGATGTGAAGAAGATATAAACGAACACATCTGGAAATTGGTGAAAGAAACCAGACCAGCTTGACATCCTTAACATAGACACGAAGGAGACATAGACAGAACACTTCTAGAAATTTTTGGGAAGTAACAAGACCAGCTTGACATCCTTAACAAAGACACGAAGAAGACATAGACAAACAGAACACATCTGGAAATTGTTGTGAAGAAACAAGACCAGCTTGACATCCTTAACAAAGACACGAAGAAGACATAGACAAACAGAACACATCTGGAAATTGTTGTGAAGAAACAAGACCAGCTTGACATCCTTAACAAAGACACGAAGAAGACATAGACAAACAGAACACATCTGGAAATTGTTGTGAAGAAACAAGACCAGCTTGACATCCTTAACAAAGACACGAAGAAGACAGACAAACAGAACACATCTGGAAATTGTTGTGAAGAAACAAGACCAGCTTGACATCCTTAACAAAGACACGAAGAAGACATAGACAAACAGAACACATCTGGAAATTGTTGTGAAGAAACAAGACCAGCTTGACATCCTTAACAAAGACACGAAGAAGACATAGACAAACAGAAACACATCTGGAAATTGTTGTGAAGAAACAAGACCAGCTTGACATCCTTAACAAAGACACGAAGAAGACATAGACAAACAGAACACATCTGGAAATTGTTGTGAAGAAACAAGACCAGCTTGACATCCTTAACAAAGACACGAAGAAGACATAGACAAACAGAACACATCTGGAAATTGTTGTGAAGAAACAAGACCAGCTTGACATCCTTAACAAAGACACGAAGAAGACATAGACAAACAGAACACATCTGGAAATTGTTGTGAAGAAACAAGACCAGCTTGACATCCTTAACAAAGACACGAAGAAGACATAAACAAACAGAACACATCTGGAAATTGTTGTGAAGAAACAAGACCAGCTTGACATCCTTAACAAAGACACGAAGAAGACATAAACAAACAGAACACATCTGGAAATTGTTGTGAAGAAACAAGAACAGCTTGACATCCTTAACAAAGACACGAAGAAGACATAGACAAACAGAACACATCTGGAAACTGTTCTGAAGAAACAAGACCAGCCTGACATCCTCACCTTCAGAATCAGAAAGTGACGCAGCTTCCAATGTAGAAATCTCCTCCTTTGCTTCAGGTTCGCTTGGATTATGCAGCTTCCTCTTCTTCAAGGGAAGGAATTTCTCTGACTTTTTTCTGGTAAAAATCGTAAATGTAAGAATTCATGAAACAAACATCAATCAACCTGTTTATTTTCCTCATGAGTGTTTCAAGGCCCCATTGTGGGGGAAGACAAGAACAGATCCGCTGCCTTCCTAACAAGCATGTCCTAAAAGTCTACTAATTGGGAGCTTCTTTCAAAGTTGGAGTACATCTGCCTGAGAGGCAAGGAACCAACAGTCTGCAAACAAATAAGCAAGATCTGTAAAACAGATGCACATGCAACATTCAAGTCGTAGAACAAAGCCAAAATCCAGAAATGGGCGAACAGCCAGGTCTTTACGCTGGGGTTCACAGCAGGTGAACGCAACAGGAAAACAAAAACTTGTTTATTTCACAGGGAGTTTGTGCGCTGTGCACAGATTCTTCTCAAGTGGCAGAGGGGAGAGACTGGAGATCTTAGGGAGATCTACGCAGGTTCTGGAGCTCCACCTGCTGGGGATTTACTAATTTAAAAATCAAAATCACAGCACACCAGGTATACCCATAGATGCTCTGTCTCCCACAGCATATGTCCAAAGGTGTAGATGCTAAATGTCCTTGTAGAACACTGATTATACACACAACATTCTTTTCCTCTCATCCGTCCTTCCTTGCTGGATCGACTTCTAATTCCTCGTTCACACATCCTTACACACGTTATTTCATCTAATCTCATGTCTCCTGTCAACAACCGTTAATATGTGGTCTTAAGAATATCTCCCTTGTCCAGTACGAGTGTTGTTGGGGAAGAATACAATTTGCGTACATGCGGCTACGAAGTTGAATGTGCCCCGTTCTAAGGTGTAGAATAATCACTTGCTCTGGTCATTCCATAATATGGTAATCATCATGTGCCAGTTTTGGCGGCTTTCTGATTGGATTTGATCATTCTCTCTCAATTTGGTGACTCAAAGTATGTGTAGGTCTGCCTATAATATTATCTTCCTACTGTCTTCTTAGAAAAGCCACCATGGTGTAGTGGCTAGATGCCCACCTGTGGAAAAGAAGATCTTGGGTTCAAATCTGAACTTGTTTTTTTTTTCTCAAATAACCTTAGCTTCCAGGTCGATCCAGCCTTACATGGGTCAAAGGTAAAAGTCATGGGAAGTAAAGGCTGACCATATCACCCACCAAGTGCTGACTAGTCTATAATTTAAAAACAAAAGGTCTAGCCCTATATGCCCCTTACATTTGAAGGCGTGGCAAAGTGTCCTTCACTGTCTTCTTGGTCTGCCTCCTAACTCATTTGTGTACAGTTTTTCTCTGTTATCTGGCATTCCCTCTAAATGCCACAATCAGTGAAGGCTGTTGGGTCTCATGGTGCTTTTAGTAAGTGGTGGTTTCAACAAATATTTCACTCAATCAAAGCAATGTTTCCCTGTTATGAATTTGAACAAAGAAGACAAAAAACACTAGTCCAGAATTATGTAGACAAAAAGGCATGCTTTTCACCTTGCGTTTACCCTGGTGAAACAGTTTTAAAAAAATATAGTCAATTTTGTGTTCCAGTTTGAATGATTCATTTTTTTGCTTCATTTTAATCAACTGTTAGTGTACTATGCACCTGACAAGGTATAACGAAATATGCCAGGCAATAAATTGTAAACTCTTTTGTTCGTTTATTCTTTGTTCAAGAAACTTCACTGTTGCTGAACAATTGACACACACAAGAAATTCCAAACCTGTTAGCAAACGAGTATTCATCTTCTAAAACCCCCTCGCCCAAGTCTCCAAGCGAGGACAAGTTCGGTGTTGGCTGGGAAGAGAGTTGTAGTGAGCCGATTTCTAGGGGAATCGACGGAAGGTTAACGTCTGGCGTGAAGGAAGCCAAGTTCATGGAGGATAAGCCAAACATCTGTGTTGTCGATGAGAGTGTGTGTGATGTCAAAGTGACCTATACAAAATAAACAAAGATGCCAAGTACAAAATAAAAAAACAGAAGAATCAATTCAAAAAACAGTAAAAATAATGTTTCACTCCCCAGATCCCGCCCATATACACACTAGCTCACTTCTGATTGGTAGACCTTGTGCAGGATAACACAAGGTTACGGGGGTTTTCCTCAATGCTGTTGATATTGTATGTTGTATATTTCAGCACACCAGCACTTTTAACATGGACAAACTGGGTCCAACACAACTCCTATAGAGAGTACTGCAACCTATGTCTCAGGCATTCTTTTTGGAATAAAAACGCAAATGCAAGACAACCCAGAAAACAAACAACAGAGCGGCACACCAGTAACCTCCAGGAAAGTAGACCAGCACAACCAACTTGTGAATGAAACATGACCTACTTTGTTTGGGGAGACTAACTTAACCCTGACCCAAAAACTCACTTGTGTCACAAAGGTATCATTCCGATGTGTAGCTTACTCATTCTGTAAGTTTATTAGTTTCAGTTGACATGCAATACTCTTCCAGGGAACCTATCCAATCTTCTTCATCTCCTTAGAGTTCACTGGGTGTAAACTTCAGTGGAAAGTTCTGGTCATTTGCCACTCCTGGACTTTGGTCTCATCCAGAACCAGAGTTTTGCATACATATCTGTTTTACAGATCTGGTTTATTTGTAGGCAGACTGTCAATTCCTCGCCTCTCAGGGAGATGCACTCTAACTTCAAAGGACAAACCATAATTAGTCAACTTTAATGACATGCTTGTTAGGGGTCTATTCTCTGTTCCCCACAGTGGGACTCCAGGACCTACAGTGGCTTAAGCATTGTGAACATGATTTGTAATTCCCTAATATATGGCTTAATTCTGGCAGCAGACGATTTGGCAGCAGACTGCATCACTTTGCAATGATTTTTACAGCAGAATGAGCATTGACAATCCACAAGCCAACAGAAAATGTAAAACTTTCAAGTAAAACCAAAATGCCAAACAAGACTGGCGCTGGTTCTGCAATAACCAGTTCTTTATTATTATCTTACCCCAGATGACGTCACAGGGCAGTCCAACATTTTAGAGGGTGGTAAGACTGGGTTTCCTGGCTTTCTGATGCATTTAACAACACCAAAACTTCTAGAATTGGCCCTAACCCTAACCCACCTTCGCCACACAAGAGAGTGCAGCCTAGGTCCCACGACTGCATGCAGCCTATCTACCAACCCCTGAAATATTAGATTGTCCCGTAACCTGTGAATTTCCCCTGTTTGGGGTAGGATATTAATAAAGCACCCAATATCCTGTAAAGGATGGGCAAGTAATTTTTTTTTTAAAGATAAAAGAACTAACTTCACTGTGATAAGTCTTATCCAAGTGGTGAAGGGAGGGGTCCTCAATGGCAAAGTGGTTAAGTCATTGCTATAAAGGTCATGGGTTCGTTAAACGGCTCTATTGTTCTGGATCTTTAACAGAGAACTCTGGGAATAGTCGTTGGAGCTACGGTGGTCATGCCTTGTGCGACGCTTTTGACAGGTGGTTAGCTATTCTGTGGAGCGAGATCAAGCCATAGGGGATAAAACCCAGCTCGCTGCAATGGAGTCAATCCTCTCAAGTTCAACCTTTAATTTCATCCAAGTGGGTCCCAGTGTGGGTTCCGGGGTCCTGTTACAGGTAAAACAAGAATAGACCCACTGCCAACCCAAAAGCATGTCGTAAGAGTTGACTAATTGGGAGCTTTCTTCGAAGTCGGAGTGCATCTGCCTGAGAGGCAAGACGTGCAGAGTCAGAAACTGAGTCCACAACCTTAGTTAGCATGTGACCAACACCGAAGCCATTTCACCAGATAACCATCACTACTGTCCTGCTGTCCCGTGCTCTTAATGGCAGAAGAGGCAGAGGCAGACAGAGAGAGATTTTCAATGATGGATTGTGACGGTGGCCAGGAGGGATATCATCCGTGGAAATGGTCCAGAGGATAGTGGACCGAGAACTGTGGAGATGCACGAACCGCCTGTATGCCAGTCAGCAGGGCACATGATGATGTCCCATTATATGTGATACAGGGATCACAGTTTATTGTGACACAGGGCTTACAGTTTATTGTGACACAGGGTTCACAGTCTATTGTGACACAGGGCTCAGTTTATTGTGACACAGGGTTCAGTTTATTGTGACACAGGGCTCACAGTTTATTGTGACACAGGGCTCACAGTTTATTGTGACACAGGGCTCACAGTCTATTGTGACACAGGGTTCACTGTGTATTGTGACACAGGGTTCACTGTGTATTGTGACACAGGGCTCACAGTCTATTGTGACACAGGGATCACAGTCTATTGTGACACAGGGTTCACAGTCTATTGTGACACAGGGCTCACAGTTTATTGTGACACAGAGCTCACAGTTTATTGTGACACAGGGTTAACAGTTTATTGTGACTCAGGGCTCACAGTTTATTGTGACACAGGGTTCACTGTGTATTGTGACTCAGGGCTCACAGTTTATTGTGACACAGGGTTCACTGTGTATTGTGACAAAGGGCTCACAGTTTATTGTGACACAGGGCTCAGTTTATTGTGACACAGGGTTCACTGTGTATTGTGACAAAGGGCTCACAGTTTATTGTGACACAGGACTCACAGTTTATTGTGACACAGGCGTCACAGTTTATTGTTTGTGACACAGGGTTCACAGTTTATTGTGACACAGAGCTCACAGTTTATTGTGACACAGGGCTCACAGTCTATTGTGACACAGGGATCACAGTCTATTGTGACACAGGGCTCACAGTCTATTGTGACACAGGGCTCACAGTCTATTGTGACACAGGGCTCACAGTCTATTGTGACACAGGGCTCACAGTCTATTGTGACACAGGGCTCACAGTCTATTGTGACACAGGACTCACGGTCTATTGTGACACAGGGATCACATTCTATTGTGACACAGGACTCACAGTCTATTGTGACACAGGGCTCACAGTCTATTGTGACACAGGGCTCACAGTCTATTGTGACACAGGGATCACAGTTTATTGTGACACAGGGATCACAGTCTATTGTGACACAGGGCTCACAGTCTATTGTGACACAGGACTCACAGTCTATTGTGACACAGGGATCACAGTTTATTGTGACACAGGACTCACAGTCTATTGTGACACAGGACTCACAGTCTATTGTGACACAGGGCTCACAGTTTATTGTGACACAGGGCTCACATTTTATTGTGACACAGGGCTCACAGTCTATTGTGACACAGGGTTCACAGTTTATTGTGACACAGGGCTCACAGTTTATTCTTCCATGCTATTACATTCTGTGCAATTGTTGGTGCTATATTAATATCCTACCCCAAACAAGGAAATTGCACAGGTCAAGGGACATTATAATATTTCAGCGAATGGTAGATCAGTCGTGGGACTTAGGCTACACTCTCATGGGACATAGGTGGGTTGAGGTTAGAGTTAGTTCTAGGTGTTTTGGGGTTGTTAAAAGTATCAGAAAGCCCGGGAACCCAGTCTTACACCCTCTAAAATGTTGGACTGTCATCTGGGGTAGGATATTAATAAAGTACCTAATTCTTTCATTATCGTGGATGGAATCAGTCTTGCATATTTATCCTCTCTCATCAATTCTTGTCTTACTGGGGTTTTATTCACCACAGAAACCACCAGTAATATTCAATAGTTTACTGGTATAGAACAAAGACAGGAAAATAACATACATTATTTTTATTTTAGGTAATTAACAAAGGAATGAGCAATTTACTGGTATAGATATGGGCAAGAAAACTGGGTCCTTCTTTAAACAGAGATCCTAAGCCTTTTGTTTGTTTACAGCGACCGTAAGGGACAGAATCTATTGTTTGTGGATATTCACATAATATTCTTCTGTAATTTTAAAAATTGCTTCCGATTATGATTAAGGTTTGCCCTAACTCTAACCCTAACTGGAAGCAAAGTTAAATATTACAGACTATTATAATTATGCGACCTAGGGTCGGCATTTAAAAAGTATTATTAACTTAAATATATTTTTGTCGCTGCGTGAAGTAGTGCCGAAAATTGCTTGTGTGTATATATATTGTTTTATTGCAGTAATTAATAAAGAAATTACAACAGATGCTTACTAATAAAGACTGGTCAGGTGACAAGAAAATATTTTGCTTAATGTTTCGTTGTATGACAGTCAACACAACCTGGGTTAATCAAAACAAGTGTGTTAGTTTGAACAGCAGAAAAACTAAAGTTATGGTAATTACAAAGAAAACGGACCCTCCAAATTGCAAAATCAAAAGAAATGGGACAGTCATCAAGGTAGTTTGATAAGTTTAAGCATTTGGATACCCTGATAATATCAGATGGAAGAACTATTGAAGAAGCCTAATGTAGCTCTTGGAGAATGGCTTAAGCCAGTTTTTCACAAACTTTCCTTAGTCACGTGTCAATTACATACTTCTGGGGACTATAACGCCACCACCAAATTGCAAACTTCGGGCACCGCCGAGAGTATCCCCCACGCAGCGTGGATTGGGGCTAAACTAGATGGCTAGGACTCAAAAGCAAATAAAACGAAGGAAGCTGCAGGAAATGCGGTAGCTGCTGCTCCTGAGTCCTAGCCATCTAATTTAGCCCCGGAAGTCACCAGGAGTGCGCAATTTAAGACGACGGAAGTGCGCAATTGACACGTGACTGAGGCCCTGTTAGGGTATATTTTCCGGCTCGATAATTTAGGACCATAATTCGTAGGATAGCCACATTTTTTTTCCATGGCGCCCTAACCTAAGTAAAAGTATGACTATTTGTATGTAAAAAATTTAAAAAAACGTGCATTTCTTCAAATATTTCACTGTGTCCCTGTGAATAGGTCGCGGCTCCCTGGGGCGCCGTGGTACAGTTTGGGAATCACTGGCTTAAGCAAAGACAGCATTTCACAAAATGAAGATTATTTTCTTTTTCAACTGAGATGAGAAAAATATTCTCAAGAACTATCTACATCCAATATGGAAATGAACCACAGACCTTTTGCCAATCAGTTTAACAACAAACAAAAAAAAATTATAAGGAAGCGACAAAAATAAGGTTTTAAAGACGAATTATCAGAATAGCCTGGATAGATGTGAATGAATTTAACTCAAAAAGACAACTGACTGCACCCACATCAGAAATTAATTTACACTCTCTGGTCATGGGAAGGACAAAACTGAAGTGCATCATGATGGTGAGAAAGTTGGAAGGCAAAAGAAGCAGAGGGAGGCTGAGAGAGAAGATGCTTGATGACAGTCTGACATCATGGACTACAGAAGATCATCCATACGTCAGAACTGACTGAAAGTGCATAAGGCAGAAGCTTAAACATGACTTACAACTGCACCACACTCGCAAGGCTGGAACTAATGCTAAAAAGGGGTTAATTATTCAGTTTGCAGTGCAGTGTTACCTGTTTTAAACCCGAAACAAGGCCATGACTTTGCAAAGCCTGGGAAGATTCAAAGGAACTTCGGCTGGATAAGGGATCATTCAAAGAAATTGCAGCACCTGTCAAGCCAATAGCCTGATGTACTTTGCCAATATTATCATCCTTCACTTGTGAGTAACCCACATAAGCAATGGGTGGTGGTTTTGATTTTGTTTTCTGTCTGACTTTTTGAGTTCTTCCTTTGGATTTCTGCTTTAACTGATCGTTGTGGCTCTGTGGCAGTATATTTTCGCTTATTATTACAGTGTGTTTGTTGCATCTGCCATTGTTATTGTTGTGTCCTTTAAAGGTCTCATGGGTACTAATAATAGCTTCACTTTCACTAACAATTTGTCTCTGTTGACTTTTCACAGCTTTTCCAGCTGCTCCTCTGCCTTTAGGGCTAGAACCACCACCTCTTCCACCACGTCCTCTAGAACCAGCACTACCACTTCCTCGATTTTCACCAACCCCTCTTGTACCACCACCTCCACTATTACTACGAGTTCGGCCTCTCCTACCTCTTCCTGCACGTTCGCCATCATTACCCACAACTTTCCTCTTCCCCGACCTCTCTTCAACATGATCATTATTCCTCTTTTTCCTACTTATCCTTGGGGACTTTTCTACCCCACCGCTTTTGTCAACACGGGTGGATATCATATATAAAGCCTCCGCGGCCGCCAAGCGATCCGCCTGCTCTTTTTCGTCCATGTTGTCGAGCTGGAAGACAAAACCACAAAACTACAACTAGGTCGTTATGGAGTCCTCCATTTTGGAATCTGTTTTGATGAACAATGCGACTATTTCAAATCAAATAACCGTCATCGATGCATTCAAGAAGATCATGTAGACATTACGCCATATGAAAAATCACACAAAACATAATTTCACATAAGTTTCACATGTCGGAAAGGCGAATTTCTGGAAAAAAACGCAACTCCCTGGGAAAGTCCCGAATCACGTGACCGATGAAGTCCAATGGGCGAAGAAGGTGGGTTTCCGCGGGGATTTCCCGTGGCGTCTGCGCATGACCGGTGACCTTGCGGTGGAACTATATTTAGAAGACGGCTCACATGTGACGACGTTTGAATCATGGAACTTTTCTATTTCAAGACTAGGTGGTTTCCATTGTTGGTGTACTTTATCACTTAACTCACTTGGTGTGTTGTTCGTCCATGACAAACGTCCAGCCAAGGCCGTCTCCAACATGATGGAGACGGCTTTGGTTCAACGCTGTCAACTTTTTGCTGACACTACACATGTCGTAATTGTAACATGCATGCTGAGGAGAAAGGTGAAGACGCATGCTTCGAGCAGAGTGACAAGCTTTACTAGGAAGGTCACGGGTAGTGAGCATGCTTTAGATCTTTTCTCCACGCCATGCCGGCGTAGTCAGTAATGAACAGCCAGACATACTGGCTGGATCTCCACCACTAGGCGGTGAACTGATATATGACAAGGCAGATGTGGTCAAGGTCCTTTGAGAACAAGCAATGGAATTAGTATAGAAACAAGATTAATATGGCTTGAGGAGAATGAGGCACCTAGGTGTAAACAGTTCTAACGTCTATCTCTAGACAGACGTTCGCCATATACTCCAATCTTGAGCAGCAGCCTCCCAAGTGTAATGTATACAATAAACCCACAACAAGCATTGATTAGCACTCATAGGAGGACACATTGGACAATATTAAAACATAAGGCTATAATTACCATACAGGAAATCAGACCAACCAGCTCTAAACGACGACAGCACCTTGCTGCAGAAAGATCAATGAACACCATAATTGCGTCACAGAGTTACCGGAATTGATGCCTACAGCTCAACAGAGTCCAAATATCACCAATCTATTTTTCCACACCGTGTATGGCAGTAAGAATACTTGCACTTTTGTGGCCACCACTTTTTCAGTGCTACTGTACTAGACAGTTTGTGATTTTTTTTTTTTTTTAACGTATCCAGAAACCATGAGTTGTAAACCCTTTGGCTCGGTACTATGGATATCGCAACCCTTCGGCATTGATTCCATTATAGGTACGCGAAAGTCAGGTTTAACCAACTTCGCTAGAGAGCCGGGCGACAGTTTGTGATAAGTACCGCCACATTCTTTACTAAGGAAAAAAAAAGCCGTCATTCTAGTAACCGTTGAAGAAATAAGTCTAAGAGAATGTAATATGTTTATTTATGTCAACAGACAGAAAGATAGACGGACAGAAAGACATTGTGTGTCATTTTTTTCTGTTATTTGTATGCTCGTTTTTAATTAACATTTTTGTTATTGAGTTGGCCGTTGAATTCAAAAGAGAAAGAAAATTTAAAAAAAATAAAAAAATCTTGGTGGAAACGTTTGCTTGCGTGTATTAAAACTATGTTCACATACTGCGATATTTCACTTTTTGTTAAAAATCTTTTGCCATTAGTGACATCAATTGCTTTCTACTTGACCCTTTCATGATATTACCATTTAGACAGACAGACAGACAGACAGACAGACAGACAGACAGACAGACAGACAGACAGACAGACAGACAGACAGACAGACAGTTAGACAGATAGATAGATAGATAGATAGATAGATAGATAGATAGATAGATAGATAGATAGATAGATAGATAGATAGATAGATAGATAGATAGATAGATAGATAGATAGATAGATAGATAGATAGATAGATAGATAGATAGATAGATAGATAGATAGATAGATAGATAGATAGATAGATAGATAGATAGATAGATAGATAGATAGACAGACAGACAGACAGACAGACAGACAGACAGACAGACAGACAGACAGACAGACAGACAGACAGACAGACAGACAGACAGACAGACAGACAGACAGACAGACAGACAGACAGACAGATAGATAGATAGATAGATAGATAGATAGATAGATAGATAGATAGATAGATAGATAGATAGATAGATAGATAGATAGATTGACCGACAAATAGTTAGAAAAGCGCAGATCTCGCAACCTAGCTGAAAGAGACATCTTGCCAACTGTCCTTTTAATGCGAACGCAGAAGAAGAACAAGAAGAAAGAAGAAGAAGAAAAATAACAAGAAGAACAAGAACAAGCAGCAGCTTCGATTGCGGCCCTTGGTGACATTTCGCAAAGGTAGGATAACCACTTTTTATTCTTGGAGGATCTTTCTTCATGGACTATGTCCCCTTCTATCTCGTCCTTCTGTTCTAAAATACACTCCTCCCATCCCAATGCACGGAGTTGTGATGTGTATATAAATAAACGACCCTATTGTCAACCCAGCCTTAAATTGGCACATGGAAATGTCATGGGAAAAAAAGTTGCCACATCACACATCGACTGCCAGTTGGCCTATAAATTCAGGGATCTACCTACCAAGTTTCTCACAAAATAAAACTTGGTCTTTTATTAATTTCAGCTTCAAAATACACTAGGGCTATATATATGATTTATATGATGATGATGATTATTATTGTTGTTATTATTATAATTATTATTATTATTATTGCTTTCTTTCTGGTTGTATACAGTGGTGTGTGTGTGTGTGTGTGGGGGGGGGGGCGGGCGCAGCAAACTGCAGGTTTGACTCACTGAGATTAGCTTCTTCTGTACGTTCATTGGCTTTACTGTCCGGCGGAAAGTTCTGAATGTTCGTGCACTTCTGAACTTTAGTCCTGTTCCAGAAATTGAGCGTTGCGCGCGCATTCGTTTCACAGATCCGACTAATCTGCATACAGGCTGTTGGTTCCCTGCCTCTCAGACAGATGTACTCGGACTTCGGAGCAAGCTCCTATACAGTCGGTTCTTACGACATACTATGGGCAGGCCGTGGGTCTATTCTTGTTTCCCCCACAAAGGGGGCCCTGAATCCATACAGGGAATTGAGATTATGGTCGCCACAATATGAAGGAACTGTATTAAAGAGTCGCGGCATTAGAACGTTTGAAAGCCACTGCCCTGGGTAGATAAGAGTGATGAAGACGTCTTGAAAGAAACTGACCCACGAAGAGAATTGATTGCCCCCATGTGAAAGAGTCAATCTACGTTCTTTGGTCGTGTGATGAGAAGAAGAAAACTTGAGTACATCGTGACAGTAGCAAAGTTGGAGGTGAGGAGAGTTGACTGAAAATACACGAGACAGAAGGTTGTGGATAGACATGACTACAAATGCCACACGGCATGGACTACGGAAGATCATGTGTCAGAGTTGATAGAAAATTACACGACACAGAAGGTTGTGGATAAACATGACTACCAACACCACACGGCATGGACTACGGAAGATCACGTGTCAGAGTTGATAGAAAATTACACGACACAGAAGGTTGTGGATAAACATGACTACCAACACCACACGGCATGGACTACGTAAGATCATCTGTATCAGAGTTGATTAAAAATACACGAGACAGAAGGTTGTAGATAGACATGCCTACCAACGCCACACGGCATGGACTATGGGAGATCATCTGTGTCACAGTTGATTGAAAATACACGAGACAGAAGGTTGTAGATAGACATGACCACCAACGCCACATGGCATGGACTATGGAAGATCATCTGTGTCACAGTTGATTGAAAATACACGAGACAGAAGGTTGTAGATAGACATGACCACCAACGCCACATGGCATGGACTATGGAAGATCATCTGTGTCAGAGTTGACTGAAAATACACGAGACTGAAAGGTTGTGGATGGATTTTAAGAACAACGCGGTCGCCAGCCCTATGTAATCTACAGTGCCGCGCGAGCAAAGACTGTGAGGAAAAGGATGTAGATACCTTTACACGGGAAACCCACGTGGTTTAGAGGCTAGACGTTCACTTACGAATCGGAAAATAGTGGGTTTAGGTCCTAACCGAGCCGGACTTATTTCTTTTGGCTTCCAGGTCACCCCGGCATTATATGGGTGCTAAGATAAGGTTATGGGAAGTAAAGGCGGTCGGCATGATGTTGACTGCATCACCCAGTCTAGCTGTACCCGGCCACGCGTTGCCTCTAGCCTTTTACGTCCCGTTGCGCCACTGGCATGTAACGGTAAAAGAACCTCTTTCCCCGTCGTCAGGCGTATTGGGCATATAGGGCTGGATCTATATTCAATTGACCAATTGGTCTAGTAATCATGACACTACATACATACACCGGACTTTTCCTCTGGAACTTTGACCCACTCTTCTCCTCGCCCAATGTTCTTCAGCATGCATACTTGTCTTATTGCGTCTTCTGCTTGAGCCTTTCACGATTTCCCCCTATTTAACCTCTGACGCTTAACTGCACCCAAAGCTTCATACATAGGGTTTTTTTTTATATCTTTTATCTGCAGCCACTCTGAGGTATGACTTAGCCTGCAGCACTTTTAGCCTATCTGCAATAGTCGACAATGCAAGAATGTATCGCATGCACACAATCGGGGTGTTCACCCTATAGGATGTCCTTAGGGACTCTACTATCTTCCACTCTCCAGGCGTGACACACCTAGACCGAGCCTTGAGAAAACTGTTGTAATACCTGCTGTTTCCAACATCTCAGTGTTTGTGTTCTTGTCCTGCCACTTAATGCCAAGCATTCTTCTACCCGTGCTTAATATAGGTACATTAAATATAGCTATCATGTTTGTTAAGGGTGAATTAAAATTGAAATATATTTGAATATTTAACAGTATGCAGTAAAACCAGTTCGCTTCAAAAGAAGACTGGTCGGTTCTGCACCACTTGGTGATGAACTGATGTATGACAAGCTAGATGTTGTGAGGTCCCTTTGGGAGCGAGTGAACAGTGCAGAGGCACAAATAGATCACCACGGTCTGAGGAAATTGGCACTGCGGGGAGTTAATAGGATATCTGGCCGAAGTTCAGCACTCAAGGAAAAAGGCAAGACGGGTGTACAGACAGTTACTGGTACCATCGGAATTGGAACTCTTCATTTGCTGCTGAAGATGGAGAGGCAGCACTTATGGGGGTATCCGGAGTGCTGTGATGTCGACTCTTGATTCAACATTTGTTTAGAAAGAACACTTGGTTAAATGTGAACAAATTGTTGGTTCTAGCAAGATGCATTAATTTGAATCAAAAGGCTCAGACAAATGTTTTTAACGTAAACTGATGTACTTTTTTCCTTTAATAGAAATCATATCAACGAAATTTTTTGTGCGTCAGTTTGTTCTATCAAGCTACACATTAGTTCCCTATACGCCTTTTCTCAAGCGCAAGTGATTATCATATCAGATACAACAATCAACGAAAACATTGTCTGATTAAAAAGCCTCAATGTAAAGAGTTATAAACCACCAGACATGCATGGCGGGTTACAGAAGAGGGACGCTGAAACCTCGGCGTTCAAGCAACTTGACACCACCCCCTTCCTCTATGTTATTTTATGTTATATTATCACAATCGACGTCTTTACACATTGGGCATCCCCATGTGTGCTGTCCTCTGATGCAGCAGCCACTCCAAAGTACCTCTACTGATTGTTCCCATGAGGAGTTGGTTATATTCCTGTCTTTACCTCTCCCCTCCCCCATGTTTATTGGGTTTTCACTCCCCTTTTCCCGAAGGGCAAAATTGGACCCCCTTCCTCACCCAGCCGCTAGGTAATAGATACCAGAGTTCTCTGGGGCAGGGCTGCCAATACTTGGGTTTCCCCCCAGTTCTGAGTTTTTATTTGACGCCTCGGGGAAATCTGGGTTTTTAAAAAAAATATATCCTTATATAAAAGTGGTAAATGTTTCGTTTCGTAACAATATATTTTGTGCATTTTCAACAATCTGGGGTTTTTTTTTTTCGTTTTTTTTCTTTGTCTGTGTATTGCTTGGGTTTTTGTTTAGCGAAGCTGGGTTAAAAAAAAAAAATCCCATTGGCAGCCCTGCTCTGGGGTAAATGGAGAAAAGTCGCTGTAGTTACGAAGTTGCGTGCGGACGGCGACACAGGCTGACAGTTTCTTATCAGCTGTCCGTACTGGTGGCAGAAGAGCACTGATGGTTTATGACAGTGTGCAGTGACGCCGGTTCACATCTCCCGACTTTACTTTTACCTTCCAACTATTTTACAGTCGTTATCTTGTTCAGTATGTGTATATACATTTGATATTATTTCAAATATTTTATAGAGCGTTTCGAAAGTCTGGCCCTCGTACTTTAAGAAATGTCTTGAAAACTCCCGTACAGAACAACATACATTTTTAAAAGGTGGCCATATATTTCCCATGTCCTCATGACTTTATAATTTTCAATTGCACAGGCGCTGCTGTTTACTTTAGGTGGCGAATTTCTTTGATCTTTATTTGACCAATAAATTATGTACCTCTAAAAATTGACAACACTGATAGAACTGACACAAACGTGCAGATTGGAAATTTGTTCACATGTACAGTGGTGATTATTTTGATAGCCTATCCCGCATACAATGAAAGATTGTGTTTATATAATTAACGAGAGTAAATTGCTGTAGATGACCACCTGAGAGTGAAATGTCTATGAAACGTGCAAGCTGGTATTTTGAAACGTTATTGTTCCTCAGTTAACTTTGAGCATGCTGATTCTTTGCTCAGATTCTGCATCTGGTTTGATATATATATATATATAGTCCATCGCAATTGACCGCCAAAGGTGCAGAGAGCTGATGAGGCGGTCAACAAAAACTAGTGACACTACGACACGTAGTGTTACGGGATAATGATGATGATGATGATATAGGTGTGTGTGCGCGTATGTATGTGTGCATGTGCGCGCGTGCGTGTGTATGTGTGTATGTATGGGTGTATACAGCAAACTGAAAACTTAATTTTTTTTTTTTCATTAAAAAGAATAGCAACGAGGGCATAATTATTATAGCAGGTTACATGTCAAATTTCAACAACTTACACTGAATGTTTACAGAGTTACAGATTTTAAAAACTGGTCAAGACTTCTGGAGCGCACTAAAAAAATCTTGTTGGGGCTATTCTGCACATATGGCTAATAATCATCATAGTGTAGCAGGTCCTTTGCAGAACGTCGCTCTCATCACGGTCTGCCTGAAAGAAACTCGGTCTCTCGCCAGCTCTCCCGCCTTATGTACTTTCACATTCAAGGAGTTACTTATATCATGTGCCGGTACTTACTCTAGAGTGCACAAAAATGTGGCAGTACTTACCCTAGAGTGCACAAAAAGGTGCAGGTACTTACTCTAGAGTGCACAAAAAGGTGGCAGTACTTACCCTAGAGTGCACAAAAAGGTGCAGGTACTTACTCTAGAGTGCACAAAAAGGTGCCAGTACTTACCCTAGAGTGCACAAAAAGGTGCAGGTACTTACTCTAGAGTGCACAAAAAGGTGCCAGTACTTACCCTAGAGTGCACAAAAAGGTGCCGGTACTTACTCTAGAGTGCACAAAAAGGTGCAGGTAGTTACTCTAGAGTGCACAAAAAGGTGCCAGTACTTACTCTAGAGTGCACAAAAAGGTGTCAGTACTTACTCTAGAGTGCACAAAAAGGTGCCGGTACTTACCCTAGAATGCACAAAAAGGTGCAGGTACTTACCCTAGAATGCACAAAAAGGTGCAGGTACTTACCCTAGAATGCACAAAAAGGTGCAGGTACTTACCCTAGAATGCACAAAAAGGTGCAGGTACTTACCATAGAATGCACAAAAAGGTGCAGGTACTTACCCTAGAATGCACAAAAAGGTGCAGGTACTTACCCTAGAATGCACAAAAAGGTGCAGGTACTTACCCTAGAATGCACAAAAAGGTGCAGGTACTTACTCTAGAGTGCACAAAAGGTGCCAGTACTTACCCTAGAGTGCACAAAAAGGTGCAGGTACTTACCCTAGAATGCACAAAAAGGTGTAGGTACTTACCCTAGAATGCACAAAAAGGTACAGGTACTTACCCTAGAGTGCACAAAAAGGTGCAGGTACTTACCCTAGAATGCACAAAAAGGTGCAGGTACTTACCCTAGAATGCACAAAAAGGTGCAGGTACTTACCCTAGAATGCACAAAAAAGTGCCGGTACTTACTCTAGAGTGCACAAAAAGGTGCAGGTACTTACCCTAGAGGGCACAAAAAGGTGCAGGTACTTACTCTAGAGTGCACAAAAAGGTGCCAGTACTTACTCTAGAGTGCACAAAAAGGTTCCAGTACTTACTCTAGAGTGCACAAAAAGGTGCCAGTAATTACTCTAGAGTGCACAAAAAAGGTGCAGATACTTATCCTAAAGTGCTCAAAAAGGTGCCGGTACTTACCCTAGAATGCACAAAAAGGTGCCGGTACTCACAACAAAGGGTCTATAATAGTAGCGCTAAAAAAAATGATGCCCCTCCCTCCCACTCCTATTTCCCCAATGTCTTCTTCGTGGCTGCACACGTCTAGGAACTAAAATAGTCGAATTATTTGGAGAGGAATATTAGGTGGACTATTTTTTTTTTTTTTTTCACGCTTGTAAAAATACAAACCATAAAAAACGCGGAAAGTAGGGCACGCATAAATTGCAACAACCTTCGTGGGTTTAGCCAGTGTTCCACGAAGTTTCTGCACTCGGGGCCCACCAAAACGGAAAGAGGGAGACTGGGGGGTGGGGGGGGGGGGCATTTGTTTGGCGGGCCAATCTAACAGCTAACCAAATATAGAAACGGTTATTTGATGGTTAGTTGCGTATCCTTTACAGGACGTTGCAGAAACAACCCCAACACCCCCTGGCTGTTGTGGGGTTTTTCTAGGCAAATTTACGTCCAGTAGTTTGGCATTGCTTCCTGGACGGTCGGCTTTCTTGATACCACTGTCGAAACCAACGCAAGGCGCCTGGTCCGCAGATGGGATCGAACCCGGCATCCCGGCATTACGAAGCGTTCGCATCGACTTAGCCACAGAGCCGACATAGAAACAGGACACAATGAAAAACAAACAGTTTATCGTTGAGTCCGGTGTCACAGAATTACAGTTTTTAGCCGATGCGACATTTTGAAGACTGAGCGGCGTTTAACCCAACTAGGACCACGCAACGAGCGATTGGCACTCGGTGACCCAAGCTGCCCAAGTGACCAGAAGTGACAAAGTCCGCAGTCAGACAATACGCTCAGATCTTCGTCTTGTTCGCGTTCACCAGCTGTAAACTTTGGCGGAAAGTTCTGGTTTTTCGTCCACATCTGAAATGCAGTCATGTTCTAGAACTTGAGTGTTGCGTGTGCATCCTTTTGACAGATCTGACTAATTTGTATACAGAATGTTGGTTCCTTGCCTGTCAGGCAGATGCACTCTGACTTTGAAGAAAGCTCTCAATTATTCGACTCTTACGACATGCTTTTGGGTAGGCAGTGTGTCTGTTCTTGTTTTCCCTATAACAGGGCCCCGGAACTCACACGGGGAGTTGAGATCTTGATACCCAGTCCTTACAAACCCTGGTGGATCAGACACCGTTACGATTGTTTGGACATGTATGCAGAAGAGGAGAAAATCGGCTACCATGGCAGGCACGGGAGGCTAAGAACAAGACCTCCAGGGCGACCCAGGGTCCGCTGGGAAGACAACATCTGACAATCCCTAACTGACAGAGGACTGGAATGGGACAAAGCCAACCAAAAAAAAAAAAAACAACAACAACAAAAAAAACTGTTGATAGAGACGTCTGTTAATCTCTCTGGCAAACCTCTAAACCCCGAGGTTGAAGAGGCGCGACTAAGTAAAAACCCAAAGTGCCACCTTTTGGGTGAGACTCCCCCAGTGGCAAGTCCCGTAAACCCTGTTTAATCGTGAGGTTATGTTAGGGCCATCGACAACAGTTATGAAGTAAATGTGTGTCCAATATATATAAACATTGTGTCCCATTTCAAGACAGTTGAGTAAGTTATGCGACGTCATTTGATTCTCACCCTTAAAGTGTTAATCCTACAGAAGAGAAAAGCGACGTACCTTACCCGTGAATGATTAAGTAGAAATGTATGGTGGCTCACCTGGGCTTTTTCAAAGCCCATTAATAAGCCGCAGACACCGCTTGAAGAACACTGTGTTAAGTAATGAAAAGCAACTGAACCGTCTATAGTACAAAAGGAAAGCCATAGGTATTTTTACGCTTTTTCCAGATTCTCTCACCTATGTGACAAAGGGAAACTTCAGAATAGCTGGTTTAACAAGTGACAATTCTGACTGTGGAGTTGGTCTAGCGATTTTTGTTATCCTGGTATATTATCCCGATTTCTTTAACACGTGAACAGCTGCCGTGTAGTCATTTTAGTGCTGCGCGATCTAGTGACGATTAGGTAAGTGCAAATACGACAGGAATTAGGGTTGGCATTTAATGATTGCCAGTTGAGCTGCATAATAGTTTATCATAGCTGTAAACATGTTGCCATCCTCCTCTTTCTCTTTCTCCTCATCATTATCAACCGAGGCCTACGTCTTTGAAAAGTCGTTATTAGTATTTGGATATTATAGGATAGTTTATCAAAGCCGTTAGAGTTTATCATAGCTGTTACCATGTTGTTATCATCATCGTCATCTCCATTCGCATCATCACCAACGTCACACGTCTTTACGACGTTATTATTATTATTATTATTATTATTATTATTATTATTATTATTATTATTATTATTATTATTATTATTACTGTTATTATTATTGTAATTATTCTTACTTTTTTTTTTAAATTATGGACTACTTTTAAAGTTTATCCGGGTTCTGTGTGGTCTTGAGGCATGGTGTTCGCCTCAAGTGCTAGATGTTCCGGGCTCAATCCCCGGTAAGGGCTGGGATTTTTTCACGAGGACTTGGACTTCTAGTAATTCCCCCTGGTCTCTGGGTAGTAAGATCGGACGCCGGTGTGCATTGTTGCGCAGGTAAAAAATCCTTTGGCAGTTGGAGATCCAAAAGACTAGCCTAACGGCGCTGCCTGGGCAAAAATTTGGAGTAAACAAAGTCTACCCAAAGTTTTTTTAGGATCCTCGCCTGTGCTACAGAGCCTGTGCAATGTGGTGAGCTTCTTCAGACTCAGACTTGAGTTAGATAAGAACGGAGCACTTATGGGTTACACCCGTGTGCCATGATGTTGATCCGTTGTTCAAAATCTCAAAGCTGTTATTATTATTGGGATATTATATGATAGTTATTATATGATAGTTTATTATAGTCTTTAAAGTTTATAATAGCCGTTATAGTTTATCATAGCTGTTAAAGCTTATCATAGCCGTTATAGTTTGTCATAGCCGTTAAAGTTTATCATAGCCATTATAGTTTATCATAGCCGTTTTAGTTTACCACAGCAGTTAAAGTTTATAATAGCCGTTACAGTTTACCATAGCCGTTATAGTTTATCATAGCCGTTAAAGTTTATCATAGCCGTTACAGTTTACCATAGCCGTTATAGTTTATCATAGCCGTTATAGTTTATCATAGCCGTTATAGTTTATCATAGCCGTTATAGTTTATCACAGCCGTTATAGTTTATTACAGCTGTTAAAGTTTATCACAGCCGTTAAAGTTTTTCATAGCTGTTAAATTGTTAATATCATCATTGCTATTTCCATCATCACCAACATCACATCTCATATGTCTTTACGACGTTATTATTATTATTATTATTATTATATTATTATTATTATTATTATTATTATTATTATTATTATTATTATTATTATTATTATTATTATTGCCAGTATTATTGACATTACTTTTTTTTAAAATCGCGGACTCCTTTCAAAGTTAATCACAACGTGCTACTATCGCCATCACCATCATCAACACCGTCATATGTCACTACCACGTTGTTATTATTATTATTAAAATAAGGATTATTTTCACGAAGTAGCCGCCGTGGTGCAGTGGCTAGACACTTACCTTCGGGTATGAGGGTCGTGGGTTCAGGTCCTGACGAAACCAGACTTAATTTTTTTTAATGACCTTGGCTCCCAAGTCGACTAAACCTTAAATGTCTACCAGGTAAAGTCCTGGGAAGGAAAGGCGGTCGGCGTGATGCTAGCTACATCATCCACTGAGTGCCGATTGCTCTATAAAATACAGACCTAGGCCCCTATGCTCAATACATATAAAGGCGTGCGAAAATGTATATTTTAAAGATTTCACTTTTTCGTGTGCAGACTGTTGGCTTCTTGCCTTCCAGGCAGATGCACTCCGACTTTGAAGGAAGTCCCCAATTAGTCGGCTCCTACGACATGTTTGTTGTTGAAGCAGCCTGTCTAGTTCTGGGTCCCCCACAACAGGGCCCTAGAATCCACACGAGGAAATATCTTTTAAGTAGTCTTCATTAAACTTATAATCTGTTCATGGAAGGGCCCCCTCCCCCTGCCCCCCCCCCCCATAAAAAACCCATATAAAATACTAAAGAAAAGTATTAGGCTCTTGTCCACGTCTCTAGGCGAATTGGGCATATAGGGCTAGACCTATATTTTACAAACCAACTTGCCTTCGGTTGGTAATGTGGTCAACATCCTGCCGGTTGTCTTTACTTCCCAGGACTTTTCCTGTCACCTAATTAAGGCTGAGCTGACATGGCAGCCAAATCTTTTACAGTCATCACCAAGAGCCTTCCAGTTGGCGTAGGCGATCATGCATCTCCACAGATTTCCGTCTTTGTGTTCTGGATCAATTCCACTGATGATATTTATCTATGCAACTGTCTTAAAACAATCCACCATCATTTCTTTTGGTCTGCCTCTGCCTCTTCTACCAGTGACTTTCCAGTCGTAACGATATTTTCCAGTGCTCCTTTTCTTATCACATGACCAAAGAACTTCGTTTGTCGCCTTCTCATTGTTGGATACAATGTTCTACTTTCATTAGCTATTTCCAGGCAATCATTGTTAGCTATTCTGGCAGTCCTAGGTATTCGCAACATTCTTTCCCAAGAACCACATCTCAGTTGCCTCCAAACTCTTCTTCATTTGTTTGCTCACATCCCAAGATTCACTGTTATATACTATAGCAGACTCGATGTAACATTTCAGTACTCGTATTCGGATGTTTAATAAGTGTCTTCTTCTTCTTTTGTCAATATCTGCTTGTGCCGCTAGGCGTCGCAGTCTATCAGATGATAGGCAACCGAGCCAGGGCGCGCTCAGTCGCTTCATATGCCGTGATGTTATGAAGTCTCAAGTTGTCCGTGTCTCCTTCAATCCATTTTCTTCTTGGTCTTCCCCTGCCTCTTGGTGTTTCGATTTTCATGTTGCATGCTCTTGATGCTAGCATCGTTGGTTCCATTCTCATTAGGTGACCAAACCATTTCATTCTTTGCTTCTCAATAAATTTAACGATGGGTATGGTTCCAATAGTTCTTGTAATCACATCGTTTCTCACTCGATCTCTTCTGGTCCCTCTATACAGTAGCGCTGGAAAAAAAATGATACCCTAAAAAGTGCGCTTGTGCATCGTATCGTTAAATATCCCCAAGACAAATCACTGGAGCTGGTTGTTCTTTTAATTCATGTCTCTGTGTGTGCGTTGTGTCTGTGTTTGAGAGAGTACGCATGCCTGTGTATGTTGTGTGAGTGTGAGAAAGTACGCGTGCCTGTGTATGATGTGTGTGTGTGTGTGTGTGTGAGAGAGTACGCATGCCTGTGTATGATGTGTGTGTGTGTGTGTGTGTGTGTGTGTGTGTGTGAGAGAGAGAGCACACATGCCTGTGTATGTTGTGTGTGTGTGTGAGAAAGTACGCATGCTTGTGTATGTGTGAGAAAGTACGCATGCCTGTGTATGTTGTGTGTGTGTGAGAAAGTACGCATGCTTGTGTATGTTGTGTGTGTGTGAGAAAGTACGCATGCCTGTGTATGTTGTGTGTGTGAGAAAGTACGCATGCTTGTGTATGTTGTGTGTGTGAGAAAGTACGCATGCTTGTGTATGTTGTGTGTGTGTGAGAAAGTACGCATGCCTGTGTATGTTGTGTGTGTGTGAGAAAGTACGCATGCTTGTGTATGTTGTGTGTGTGTGAGAAAGTACGCATGCTTGTGTATGTTGTGTGTGTGAGAAAGTACGCATGCTTGTGTATGTTGTGTGTGTGTGAGAAAGTACGCATGCCTGTGTATGTTGTGTGTGTGTGAGAAAGTACGCATGCTTGTGTATGTTGTGTGTGTGTGAGAAAGTACGCATGCTTGTGTATGTGTGAGAAAGTACGCATGCCTGTGTATGTTGTGTGTGTGTGTGAGAAAGTACGCATGCCTGTGTATGTTGTGTGTGTGTGTGAGAAAGTACGCATGCCTGTGTATGTTGTGTCGATGTGTTGTTTGTGTGCATGTTGTGACGGTGTGTGTATTTTGTCTGTGCGTGTGTGTTATGTCTGTGTATATGTGTTGTGTCTGTGTGTATGTTGTTTCGGTGTGTTCATGCTTACCGACATAGTACTACAGGTGGCACCTGCCTTGTGCACCAGTTACAGGTACTATAATTATAACTTCTTTCGAAGTTGAACATGGTATCTGCCTTGTTGATTTGCCGTCTTCATTTCGAGTTTTTAAAAATTAAAATCTTAGGATGATATGGTAAATCTTTAGAAGCTTAGATAGTCAAGTAGATCGATCGATACTTAAAAAAAAAAAATCAAACCACACCTCTGTATCTCCCATAAACTTCAACCCGAAGTCGACAAACCGATCGAGCGACCCTTATTTGTCTATAAAACCACATCTCCCTATCTTCCACAAACGTTTTTTATCAACACTTGTTAATAGATCTCCACAAATCCTTGTATTTTTCCTTGAAAGGTTTTTATTTTATTTCTGGTAATGACAAAGAACGAGTTTGTTGTTTATCGTTTGTTTTAGACGTCGATATAAGTAAACATAAGTGGAGCACACATGACGCATTGTATAGGATAGAAAAAGTTATATATTTCTGGTCTCCACATACTTGTGTACTTTGGAGTTAACTGAATCAAATCACGAACAAGGAAGGTCACGGTGTTACGTTTTCAAGGCGACGCTTAGGTGATGGAGACCTTAGGTGATGGAGACCTTTTCCAAACAGGGTAGATATGATGTTTTACTGTATACACTTTTCATCTCCACCTCTCTTTCTGCGTTCCCAATCTTTTGAAACAAATAAGGCTCAGAGCATCACTATGGAAATCCTCCAAAGATTATTTATTTCTTCTTCTTCTTCTTCTTCTTCTTCTTCGCGTTCACCAGCTTTAAACTCTGGCGGAAAGTTTCGGTTGTTTATCCACTGCTGGACTGCAGTCCTGTTCCAGAACCTGAGTGTTGCGTGTGCATCCGTTTTACAAATCTGACTCATTTGTATGCAGACTGCTGGTTCCTTGCCTCTCAGGCAGATGCACTCCGACTTCGAAGGAAGCTCCCAATTAGTCGACTCTTACGACATGCTTTTGGGTAGGCAGTGGGTCTATTCTTGTTTTCCCTATAATAGGGCCCCGGAACCCACACAGGGGTGATTATTTATTTGGTATTCATG
>CAJHNH020000214.1:31799-69299 GCA_905116865.2 Candidula unifasciata | reverse complement strand
AACAAGAACAGTTACAGTGCCTACCCCCTCCCCCTCTTCCTCCTCCCCACACACACACAAAAACATGTCGTAAGAGTCCACTGAGAACTTCCTTCGAAGTCGGAGTGCATCTGCTCGAGCGGCAAATGAACAACCAACTGCACACAAATAAGCCAGTTAAACGGATGTACACGCAAAACTCAGGCCCTGACACAAAGGCACATTCTAAGTGAAAGAACACCCATAACTTTCCGCCAGAGCATACAGCCGATAAACAAAGAAGAAGAGGAAGAAAAACAAGATCGTCCACTAGATTACAGTAGTTCTGCATGAGCGGAAGACTGCCTTTCCCCTAGACTGACTGACTGCTCTAAATCCGGGAGTATCACGACCGCTCTCCACAGGGATCCGCCATTTCACTAGTGCTTTTTAATCTGCATAAACAGGATAACGGCAATAGAGATAGTGGGTATAGGAAGAATTTTCAATTTTCTGACGATGTCTTATAGTCCACGTACAGAAAAAAAGGGTGGTGGGGGGAGAGAGGGGGGGGGGGTAGAAATGTCTAGATAATTGCAGACAGCAGCAGGTATGTGTTGTGAGGAAACACGTTATGTTGCCAGCCTAGGTGAATCAGCAGCGCTGGGTGTGTGTTCTTGTAATATTGTTAAAGGTGACGTACTGAATGTCACTATAAATGGCGGCAACCTAACGTAACGACACCTCATTCAAATACCTTGGAATAACTTTTGTCACAAGTCTGTTTCCAAATACCAAGTGGAAGAGTTGGTTTTAAAGACATGGAAAGGTCTCAGTGCGTTGACGGTAATTAACTCAGTAAACAACAAACAGATGCTGCTTCAACTCGATATACGCTACCAGCTACTAACTCTTTCGGCGAGGGAGTATGGTTTCAGACAGCTGACATTGTATCCCCCCTAAATAAAGAAGCTGGAAGGCACACAAAATGAAGCCATTCGAGTCATTTTCCAATGTACACAAGACACGCCATTTGTGTATATGCGGCACATACTTGTACTGGCATTAGTATATGAAAGATAAAAGGTGTTAGAGGCGAAACTGTACTTTAAAGTCTCAACGGACAGGGAATACTGTCTACTTGAGGCCTTGGGGAATAGCAAAAGGGACATCGGGGGTGGCTTTTGGATGGCACAAGCTGAAGTCACTACAAGAAATGTTTGTACCTGTATTATGGTGAGGAATAGATCACAGCGCCGCCCAGAAAAACAACCTTGTATAGAGTGAGCGTAGAGAGAAATTGATCTTGGACAGAGGGTGCTGGCGAAACAGTCAGCGATGCAAACGCTGATCAATGAAAATTCCTACCCAGGTGGCATCATTATATACACAGATGAGTCTTTAGACAGAGTTAAGAAGAGTTGGTAGGGTATTACTGCAGAGGTGATTGGACACTGAAAACATCCATATGATATTGTCTCCTCCGTGTCTTATCTTGTTTCTAGTGGTTTGTTCTTTGTGAAGACATGATTGACACTCTAAGTAGACACAGGTTGTACGAGAAGACGATATCTCAATAATATACTTTATTACAATTTCATATACCATTTGTCCAGTCCGTGTCCATTACGAACTAGCAAGTCAGGCATTATATTATGACATTGTTCAGACATCAACTTGAAGTATTCTCTCCGTTCGCACTCAATACCTCTCAGTCCTCGTTCCTCACATTCAGAATACACGCCTTGGTTGCTTCGGAAGTTCTAAGCACGGTGGTTCAACTTCTTCAGCAATCGGAAACTGGTTGGATGCCACTTAGGATCTGATCGTCGCCAGGCTGTCATCTTGTTGTCTTCTCTCAAACCAGAACTCCTCACGTTGCCAAATACACTGTTACATTCACACTGAATCTCAAATACACTGTTACATTCACACTGAATCTCAAATACACTGTCACATTCACACTGAATCTCAGATACACTGTCACATTCACACTGAATCTCAAATACACTGTTATATTCACACTGAATCTCAAATACACTGTCACATTCACACTGAATCTCAAATACACTGTCACATTCACACTGAATCTCAAATACACAGTTACATTCACACTGAATCTCAAATACACTGTCACATTCACACTGAATCTCAAATACACTGTTACATTCACACTGAATCTCAAATACACTGTCACATTCACACTGAATCTCAAATACACTGTTACATTCACACTGAATCTCAAATACACTGTCACATTCACACTGAATCTCAAATACACTGTCACATTCACACTGAATCTCAAATACACTGTCACATTCACACTGAATCTCAAATACACTGTCACATTCACACTGAATCTCAAATACACTCATTGTTGACACTTTAGTCCGAACACAGATCGACGAAAACACAGATGAAGGTGATACTGTATTTTACACAGATGGGTCAGTAATTAGGGGCAAGCGAAGTGCATGGGCCTTCACAGTAAGCTCAAGGGGGAAAACCATCAAGGAGATGAAGGACGCCTTTGCTGTTACAACTAGTAGCCTTACAATGGAAACTATGGCTGTAACAAGGCCTTTAGCTTGGCTTGGAACTCAAAAGCTCACACACGTATGCTTTCTTAGTGACTCGATGAATATGCTTAAAAAAATCCAAGCTGGATTTATCAGGCAAGAATGGATTGTAACACTAAGCACTTCAAGAATATCTGCCCTAACCTTCATCTTTGCCAGGTTATGCGGGTGTTCAAGGGAACGAGCGTGCAGACTATCTTGCTGACACTGTGGTTGCTATGGCTGGCCTAGTACTGGACAGAGGTGATGTTATCAATGTCATGCGCTGCACTTACCGTACCGAGGAGCATGCCAAAGGACATGACTCCATATCCCTGTCTGGACTGATGGACATGGGGGGGGGGGGGGGGGGGGGGGGGGGGGGGGGGCAGCCTGGAGCTGCAAGAAATAAACATTTCACTCAGGGGACAAGACGTTTCATTTACCAACACAGAACAGGCGCCATCAGTCGTTTTACACTTGTGGAGCTTTTGAGGGGGAGATCGGAGCACCTATAGATCTGTCCGGAGTGCTGTGATGATAATCCTTTTTAATCACTAATCACTAATCACTAATTCCTCAGATACACCCTTTCGCTATGGCTGGCAAACACATACTGTCTGATTAGACCCTTGTCTAATCTTATAACCTTCCAAGTGGCTTCACCTGTTCGTCCACCCTGCTCGAGTACCTCGTGTTTCTAGGGGTATTTGCGTTATCCCGTTTTTCTGTCGAGGTTTCCCCCTCACATCATTCCACAGGGAATCCCCGTGTGAAAATACCAACAATATGAGAATGAAGGTGGAGGCAGCAACGGCAGCTTTCCGATAGCTTGAGAACAGCACAGCTCGACATGTAGCTGTAATGGACTCATAGAGCATGCTTCGGACAACTGGAACTGACATCCTACGTGTAGAGTGACTTGCATCTCTTGATAAAGATCGGATCGGGAGTATATCAAAAGTTTCTGTCCAGGAAATTCAGACATCCGGGATATTGAGCAGGATAATAGATTTGCCGCTGTCCTTCATCTGGGTGGTGAGCTATTTTACGATAAAGAAAACGCGGTGAAGACTCCATGTGATAAAAATAACATAAAAGGAATCCATACACTGAAAGACCAATTGAACGGATGGTGAGTCGAGGTTCTGGAAGATGTTCAGGGGTAACAAAGGCGCACTTTGAATCAGGTTCCAGCTAGTACTGTTAGCATACCGACTCTTCGTTTACTAATGAGAGAAGACGAAGCACGTATTGGAATATCTCTAGTGCACTGTCAAGTCTCCATTCTTTAATTCATTCATTCGTATTCCCTCAAAACAAACCAGAATAGAAAATCAGTAACCACATAAATTAGATGTCCGAAAACAGCTACGGAAGTGATACGAAGAGACGAAATCAGAATTGTGGTCATAAACGTCGACACAAAAACGATTCTAAATTCAGACGAAGGTTAGTTCCGTATCCTTTACAGGACGTTGCAGAACCAATCCCAGCAGCCCCTGGCGTTTGTGTGGTTTATCTAGGCAAATTTACATCCTAGTAGTTTGCCATTGCCGCTGGTCGGTCGGCCCCCCTGATACCACTGTCGAAACCACCGCAAGGCGCATGGCCCGCAGCTGGGATTGAACCCGGCACCCCGGCATTACGAAACGTTCGCATCGACTTAGCCACAGAGCCGACTTAAATACAGACAGCAAATCAAATTCTTTGCCAACTTAATTTATGGTTAAGGGTTTATACAACGGATCAACATCATGGCACAAAGGTAGTAATTCGTAAGTGCTCCGTTCTACTTCTAACTCAGGCCTGAGTCCGAAGAATCTCAGCACAGTGCACGAACTCCGTAGCACCGGCTATGATCCTGAAATACTTTGGATAGATTTTGAATTCCAAATTTTGGTTCTCAACCTTTCTAATGTCGCGACCCTTTAATTCAGTTTCTCGTGTTGTGGTGACCCTTAATACAGTTTCTCCTGTTGTGGTGACCCTTAATACAGTTCCTGATGTTGTGGCAACCCCAACATATACAATTATTTTTCGTTGCTACTTCATAACTTAGTAAATATTTGCTCTGCGTTGGTCTTTGGCAACCCATGTAAAAGGGCCAAGACCCATAGGTTGAGAACCGTTGGTGTAGACGATGGCGTCCCACTGTGCTGTATAAATGCATGGAAAATTTAACCCAAAATTATTAGTCGCCTCTATACACAGTCGTCCCCATGTAAGATAAAGTTTTTCGTTATTTGAAGCCCCACCTCGGCTTTTGTCAGGGGCGCTGAGTATAGCCGGACCATAAATATGGCCTAACGGCTGAAAGGGGTTTCTGGTACCTCTCCACGGGTGATCCTCATCCGCATGGTGTTTATCGCTTTGTGTAATGTCCTGATGGGGTACAACTTACATACACACATACAACCCAAAAGGATTGCAAGTGTGACTAAGAAAACTAGGCCGCGACAAAGACAGTCCCCCACAACAAGAACGCAGACACAAGACATCAGCTGCATAGAGAAATTACGCAGAAATAGGCAGCAAGCTAAACATAGGAAAATCGTGGATGGGTCTGACGGAGGACATCATTCAGCAGGGGTGTTCACTTGAGGAATGTGTACAAACGCCAAGAGACTGCTGTACGACTTCCTTCTGTTTGCATCCGACTAGGCAGTAAATACAGACAATAAAGTGCGTCCGCTGTGAAGGGTAGATTTTCGAGAATTCTCTAGAGGGGGACCCTGTCATTTACACAGGTGGCTGTGTGGCTCGCCACGCGACAAGATTGTGGTCTTTTACTGCTCAGATATGAGTGGATGCAGGTGATAAATGCAGCAGTGAACCTCAAGGGCTCGGAATTCTATCATTTATAACTTGATATATGGTCTTGTTATTCATATTCTGCATACCTTCCTATTGCTAAACATAACGCTATAGTTTGGAAGAATGAAAAGGTCGCGAACAACGTGCTCCAAACTTTATGACTTTATGCTTTAGTCTTAGTCGGGATTTTAACTGGGGCCCTGCCGCGAGCCCCGTTTAAACATCAGCGCAATCGGGTTTCCCCATACTTGCTCCGTTGCGTGCCAGTGCGAATCAAATTAAATGCCTGACTGACTGACTTTCTACCCCACCAGGACATCACACAAGCGATAAACACCCGATGACACAAAGTGCCACCAGTGGATGAGGATCACCCGTGGAGAGGTCCCAGAAACCGCGTTCAGCCATTAGGCCTTATTTATGGCCTGGTTATATTGCGGAAACCGGCAAAAGCCAGGGTGGGGCTTCAAATAACGAAAAATTTCATCCCAAAAAGACGGTGAATGACTTTAAAAAAAAAAAAAAATGCCCCTGACTGTCTCAATTGAAAAACTGATGAACACATAAATAGTCCCGGACACAATCCAGAAATATGCGCACGCAGTAAATGCAAATTTCAATTGCTAGACGCGCCAAAGCCAACAGTCGCCACCAGAAATGCAGTTTATCGTTGATGGAAAAATTCTTGTATGATAAGTTGGCTCCATGCAACTAACTTTACGCCCACATGCAACTAACTTTTGCCCACATGCAAGTAATTTTACGCCCACATGCAACTAACTTTTGCCCATACGCAAGTAATTTTATGCCCACATGCATGTAATTTTATGCCCACATGCATGTAATTTTATGCCCACATGCAAGTAATTTTATGCCCACATGCATGTAATTTTATGCCCACATGCAAGTAATTTTATGCCCACATGCAAGTAATTTTATGCCCACATGCATGTAATTTTATTCCCACATGCAACTAACTTTTGCCCACATGCAACTAACTTTTGCCCACATGCAACTAACTTTTGCCCACATGCAACTAACCTTTGCCCACATGCAAGTAATTTTACGCCCACATGCAACTAACTTTTGCCCATACGCAAGTAATTTTATGCCCACATGCAAGTAATTTTACGCCCACATGCAACTAACCTTTGCCCACACGCAAGTAATTTTATGCCCACATGCAACTAACTTTTGACCACATGCAAGTAATTTTAGGCTCAACTGAAACCAACTTTTGCGTCCAACTTGATGTCCAACTGAAACCAAAAATAAGGAGTCACACTATCACCGACATTGCTCTAAAGTAATCATTTATTTATACAACTAAGTTTACATACCCTGTAATTCACCATCACGCACGTGAGCACTTGCGCGCGCGCTCTCTCTCTCTCATACACACACACACACACGTACGTGACATGGGAGTAAAGCATGGTGAAGCACGTCTAGGCCGCCTTTGAGATCGAGATGGAAGACACTGCAAACAACCTCGCATGAGAGCAGTCGGTAGAAATACCTTGGAGTGGCTGCTGCATGGGAGGACTGAGCACCCAAGGGAATGCCCAATGTGCAGGGAAGCCGATTGTGATAACATAACATAACACAATTCATGCATGCACAAAGCGAACACAAAATATAAATGGCACATAGAGATGGGATAAACACAAGAGACACAAACACAGGACTGAATTCAAAATTAAGCACACTGAGCACGAAATCAGAGCATCACAAAGGGAGGGGCACCACCTACATTGTCAGTAGCCTTGGAGCTTAGTAGTTTTTTTTATCTGTTAAAGCGAATTAAATAGTTATATTAGAACAACATTACAACGAGACAATCCGAATGCCGTATCTATATTATATATAGAAACAGAATGTTAGATAAGATTACTCTGAGGATCTGATCGTAGACATTATCTAAAGCCCATATACGCAAAATCACCACCTGCGAGATGAGATGCCGGAGAAAAGCCGCCAATATAACCATCCGAGATCAAGTGAATAATGAAACTATCAGGCAAACTGTGAGAACGACAACTAGTACTAGATTCATCAAGTACACCAGTACCACCTTAACACATGGGCTCTCTGGGCATTTGCCCGGGGGATCCCACCAGCAAAGCGCCCTCTATGCTCCACTTTACGATTTATATTTCATTCCTGTCTGTGGTTGTCACAGGGGCCCCAGCACACTGATTTGCCCAGGGACACATCAATTCATCCATCATCAAATTCGTCTAATCATTCATTTATCCATCCACCAGAACACACACGGACGCACAAATACGTGTATTCATAATATGCCCACATACACATACATGTATAATTCTGACGACTACTACTAGTACAACCATAACAACAACTACTACAACAGCAACTACTACTGCTGCTGCGCTGCTGCTGCTTCTACTACTACTAATACTACTCAATTTTTACACCTACTACTACCACTGTCACCACCACTACGACTACCACCACCACCATCATCATCATCATCACCACCACAACTACTACTACTACTATTACTACTGCTGTTTCATTTTTACGCCTACTACTACTACTACTACTACTACTACTACTACTACTACTACTACTACTACTACTACCACTACTAATACTACTACTAATACTACTACTACTACTACTACTACTACTTTTCAATCTACTATTCTATTTTTACGCCAACTACTACCACCACCACCACTTCCACCATCACTACCACTACTACTACTACTATTTCATTTTCTTTATGTAGCTACAAGACTAAAAAAAGAGCGGGAAAATGATCCGGCACAAGGACAAGATCATCGCCCTGATCTCTATTTGCACCTTGATTGTCTGCGCTGTGACAATGGTGAAATTATCCTCATTCACCCTGCTGGCACAAGACTCTAAGACAAGCTATCGTGAAGGGTTGAACCGGCATGTTCTTGACACATGGAGTACCGATGGAGCCATGGGTTAGAGCTTTTGGTTTCTGAATCTTGTTTCCCCCTATTTATTATTGTATACACTTTTCGTCATTTGTGTAATTTCTTGTAATTTCCCTTTTTCTTCAGGTCCCAAACAACGCACAATGTATGAGTCACTCTATCTCCTCAATCACTTCCTGAGCTTATCTATGTTGTCTTTGTTTTTGTATTTGGTCAGAACACATTCTAGAAATCTTGTCTATTCACTGGTCACTATTATTGCTAAATTATTTTTTTAAGAGTTACGCATTGAGGAATTTTAATCAATAACATTTCTTCTTTGGGATCTTTCAAAAACCCTTCTTCTATTACTAGTTCAGTTGAGTTGAGGCAAGAATTGACATTACAGAATTCAAGGCATTCCCATGCATGCTCCGTCCTCATTTTCAGCAGCCAGCGAAGAGTTCCAATACTGATGGCACCGTAGTGAGCCGGCCAGACCCTCTGGTTACACCCAGGTGCCTCATTCTCTCCAGGCCATAATAATCTTCTTTCTCTACTGATTTCGTTGCTTGTTCCCAAAGGGCCTTGACCACATCTGCATTGTCATGTATCAATTCACCACCTAGTAGTGCGGATCTAGCCAATCTGTCTGCCTGTTTATTATCCATCACGCCGGTATATACTAAAAAGCTTAGAATGGTGAATTGAAAAAAAAAAAAAAAATATATATATATATATATATATATATATATATATATATATATATATATATATATATATATATATATATTAGAACTCTTCGCTGGCTGCTGAAAATGAGGACGGAGCAAGCATGGGAATGCCTTGAATGCTGTAATGTCAATTGTACCCCACCAGGACATCACACAAGTGATAAACACACGATGACACAAAGTGCCACCATGCGGACGAGGATCACCAGTGGAGAAGTCCCGGAAACCCTGTTCAGCCATTAGGCCATATGTCCGGCCTGGCTAAATTTAGGACCCCCGGCAAACGCCAGGGTGGGGCTTCAAAATAATTAAAAACTGCATCCTACAAGGAGACCACATATTACTGCTAAACTAATTTCTTGAATGAACTTCTTCATAATAAATATTTGGTTAGTGCACATTGTAATGGACCGTTTGACAAACTAAAATATTAAAAAGAAAATTAAAACAAAAAAACATTTCCAGTCTTCAGAATGTGGTTTCCACATATATGTTAACGCTTCAATTGTCCACCTGCGTTGTTAGAAGTAGTATTGTCTTGTCCGTTGAGTTCTCCAGTCGCAGTTTTGTGTTGTATTTAGTTAGTTGCGTATCCTTTACAGGATGTTGAAGAACCAACCCCAACAGCCCCTAGCCGTTGTGTGCTTTTTTATAGGCATATTTACGTCCAGTAGTTTGCCATTGCTTACTGGACGGTCGGCTTTCTTGATACCACTGTCGAAACCAACGCAAGGCGCATGGCCCCCAGCTGAGATCAGCCCCGGCATCCCGGCATTACGAAGCGTTCGCATCGACTTAGCCACAGAGCCGACGTTGTATTTAGTACACCGTTGATAAAGACTGTTGGAAATGTTGGTCTGTATTTGTGAGTGTCTGTTCCACCCCGCCCCCTTCCCCCCCCCCCCAACTCCTCGTTGAGCTGTCTAGTGGTACGTTATGTTGTATTTAGCACTTGTACACACCCAGCTGTGTGAAGCACAGGGACGTATCTTACTAGACTAAGGTGGTTACGATGAAGACAAAGAAAAAAGAAGAAGAAGAAGAGGAAGAGGGGAGAAGGAGGAGAATGAGAAGAGGAAATGGAGTGCAGGAGAAAACGAAGGGGGAGGAGGAAAAAGAAATAGATGATGATGATGATGATGATGATGATGATGATGATGATGATGAAGAAGAAGAAGAAGAAGAACAAGAAGAAGAAGAAGAAGAAGAAGAAGAAGAAGAAGAAGAAGAAGAAGAAGAAGAAGAAGAAGAAGAGGAAAAGAAGAAGAAGAAGAAGAAGAAGAAGAAGAAGAAGAAGAAGAAGAAGAAGAAGAAGAAGAAGAAGAAGAAGAAGAAGAAGAAGAAGAAGAAGAAGATGAAAAAGAAGAAGAAGAAGAAGAAGAAGAAGAAGAAGAAGAAGAAGAAGAAGAAGAAGAAGAAGAAGAAGAAGAAGAAGAAGAAGAAGAAGAAGAAGAAGAAGAAAGAAAGAAAGAAAGAAAGAAAAGAAGAAGAAGAAGAAGAAGAAGAAGAAGAAGAAGAAGAAGAAGAAGAAGAAGAAGAAGAAGAAGAAGAAGAAGAAGAAGAAGAACAAGAAGAACAAGAACAAGAAGAAGAAGAACAAGAAGAAGAACAAGAAGAAGAACAAGAAGAAGAAGAAGAAGAAGAAAAAGAAAGAGGAAGAAGAACAACAACAACAACAAGAACAAGAAGAAGAAGAGTATGATAATGATAATGATAATGACAACGAACAACAATGGGAACGGCAAGATTTACACTACATTTATTTAGTGACTACTGTAGTGCACTGAGCAACTCGTTTAAGTTATTTTATTTCCACCCCTTCTCCCTCCTTTCCCCACACAGAACAACTGGCACGGTATAACAAGCATCTGAATAACAACAAGCAACCAATAACAGTCGACCCAGGAAACTTCTCTACCGTAACAGAATGGTGGCAGGCAGCCGCTATGTTCGCCTGGTAATGTTATCGTTTGTATTCACTATCATCATCATCATCAGGTGCCTTGCCGACTGGCATGGGCGATCATGCCTCTCCATAACCTGCGATCTCCTGCAGCATGTATCAGTTCGTATGCCGACACACCTTCATGCCATGCAACAAGACTGTGTCAAGCATCTTCTCTCGTTGTCTTCCTCTATCTCTCCTTCCTCAAATCTTTCCAGTGGTCACAACATGTTCTATTTTCCCTCTTCTCATAACTTGGCCGAAAAATGATGACTGTCTCCTTCTGATGTCTGTGATAAGTTGTCTTCGGGCTCCCGCAAACGATTCCTATTAAATCATGCCTCAAAATAATAGGAATCGTTTGTATTACAATCTGGTAAAATTATCTCTTTTAGGGTCAATTAGCAGGCCCTTAACAGAACGTCGCTCTCTTCACGGTAAGCCTGAAAGTCTCTTTATTAAGTTCCCCAGCCCTTTGTGCTGTCATAACTAACATCAGCTCTTTCTACTGTCATAACTAACCCCAGCTCTTTCTACTGTCATAAATAACCCCAGTCCTTTATGCTGTCATAACTAACCCCAGCTCTTTCTACTGTCATAACTAACCCCAGCTCTCTCTACTGTTATAACTAACCCCAGCTCTTTGTGCTGTCATAACTAACCCCAGCTCTTTCTACTGTCAAAACTAACCCCAGCTCTTTCTACTGTCATAACTAACCCCAGCCCTTTCTGCTGTCATAACTAACCCCAGTTCTTTCTACTGTCATAACTAACCCCAGTCCTTTCTACTGTCATAACTAACCCCAGTCCTTTTTACTGTCATAACTAACCCCAGTCCTTTCTGCTGTCATAACTAACCCCTAGTTCTTTCTACTGTCATAACTAACCCCAGTCCTTTCTACTGTCATAACTAACCCCAGTCCTTTCTACTGTCATAACTAACCCCAGTCCTTTCTGCTGTCATAACTAACCCCAGTCCTTTCTACTGTCATAACTAACCCCAGCCATTTCTGCTGTCATAACTAACCCCAGTCCTTTCTACTGTCATAACTAACCCCAGACCGTTCTGCTGTCATAACTAACCCCAGTCCTTTCTGCTGTCATAACTAACCAATCTTGAGTGTTCTGTATCCTCATTCGCGGAGGTCGGCCTCTGCCTAGTTATGGGGAAACTGCATTTCTCCATCTTTGTTCTCTATGGACTCCCATAGCGCTTGACATGAGCAAAGTACCTCAGCTTTCGGGAGAGGATGCTGTTTATGAGCCGGTTCTCCTTGATGTTCAGGTCATACAGGGGTCGATGTTTTTCTTCTTCTTGATCCACGGTCTTTTAAGAATGTTAAAGCTGAGTTAATTTAAAAACTAACATCACAACAGTGGAAATTTCAGTAAGTGCTTTGTCTCCGTCTTCAGCAGCAAGAGAAAAAATCGAATGCCCATGATGCCAGTAAATATTTGATTATTTGTCCGACTTGCTTGTTTCTTTGAATGTAGAGTTGTATTTCAACTGGTCACTACCCGCTGTACCATTCTCTCCACGCCGTGATCTTTACAGTAGGCACTGTGTTGAGAGTCACTGTAATCTTTACAGTAGGCACTGTGTTGAGAGTCACTGTAATCTTTACTGATGGCACTGTGTTGAGAGTCACTGTAATCTTTACAGTAGGCACTGTGTTGAGAGTCACTGTAATCTTTACAGTAGGCACTGTGTTGAGAGTCACTGTAACCTTTACAGTAGGCACTGTGTTGAGAGTCACTGTAACCTTTACAGTAGGCACTGTGTTGAGAGTCACTGTAATCTTTACAGTAGGCACTGTGTTGAGAGTCACTGTAATCTTTACTGATGGCACTGTGTTGAGAGTCACTGTAATCTTTACTGATGGCACTGTGTTGAGAGTCACTGTAATCTTTACTGATAGCACTGTGTTGAGAGTCACTGTAATCTTTACAGTAGGCACTGTGTTGAGAGTCACTATAATCTTTACAGTAGGCACTGTGTTGAGAGTCACTGTAATCTTTACAGTAGGCACTGTGTTGAGAGTCACTGTAATCTTTACTGATGGCACTGTGTTGAGAGTCACTGTAATCTTTACTGATGGCACTGTGTTGAGAGTCACTGTAATCTTTACAGTAGGCACTGTGTTGAGAGTCACTGTAATCTTTACAGTAGGCACTGTGTTGAGAGTCACTGTAATCTTTACAGTAGGCACTGTGTTGAGAGTCACTGTAATCTTTACAGTAGGCACTGTGTTGAGAGTCACTGTAATCTTTACAGTAGGCACTGTGTTGAGAGTCACTGTAATCTTTACAGTAGGCACTGTGTTGAGAGTCACTGTAATCTTTACTGATGGCACTGTGTTGAGAGTCACTGTAATCTTTACAGTAGGCACTGTGTTGAGAGTCACTGTAATCTTTACTGATGGCACTGTGTTGAGAGTCACTGTAATCTTTACTGATGGCACTGTGTTGAGAGTCACTGTAATCTTTACAGTAGGCACTGTGTTGAGATGCAGAAAAAGTGCACAAGGTCCACGGCCAAAGCGAATGGACGTCGCTTAGTACAACACAGCCAGGCAAAAGACTTAAAGGGAGAAGGGAGATAGAGGCGGTAACCATGGCCTCTGGTGGTAACCGCTGGCCTGAGAACCAGCTGCACGTACATGTCGTGATTGTAACTGACTCACAGAGCATATTAGGAAACATAGAAACAGGTATGCTCCGTGCAGTGTAGCAAGCAACGATTCAAATGTCCCTCGTACTTAGCGCCCTTTGGATGTTTTCTCCGGGGAATGTCCGTGTGTTGGGAAATGTACATGCAGATAGACTAGCTGGCCCTACGTCACGTGGTGGTAGACTGGTGCAGAAAAGCTAGAGACCTTTGGGAAAGTAAACAGCACGGACGTACAAACAGATCATGGTGCAGCGAGGGGATCTGACAGACCCTCAGCATTGGAGATTGGATAAGGGCACCCAATCAGGCTGTAACCGGCACCATTGAAATTGTAACTCTGCGCTAACTGTTAAAACTGGGGATGGAGCGCTTATGGGAATGCCCCAAGTTGTAGGATGTTTGTTTTTAAGACGTAACTCCACGCCGTAATGATCTGTTCATCGCTCACAATTGTTTACGTGTGGTCGTTTTACACAGTTTGTATCTGAACGTGACAATGTTTTCGTTTGTGTTACAGCTATGTATATTACAACATGGTAGGGTTTGCATCAAAACATGGCAATCTTAGCATCTTTGGCAGAACCTGGCACATCTCTCGTATGTGTCCGAAACTGGTTTATCCCGATACGTGGTCATGTTAATCGTTGTGTCCTAATCTGGTAATGTTAAGGAGATGATGTTAATGCTGCTGCTGATGATGATGATGATGACGATGATGTTGATGAAGAAGAAGAAGAAGAAGAAGAAGAAGAAGAAGAAGAAGAAGAAGAAGAAGAAGAAGAAGAAGAAGAACAAGAACAAGAACAAGAACAAGAACAAGAACAAGAACAAGAACAAGAACAAGAAGAAGAAGAAGAAGAAGAAGAAGAAGAAGAAGAAGAAGAAGAAGAAGAAGAAGAAGAAGAAGAAGAAGAAGAAGAAGAAAAAGAAGAAGAAGAAGAAGAAGAAGAAAAAGAAGAAGAAGAAGAAAAAGAAGAAGAAGAAGAAGAAGAAGAAGAAGAAGAAGAAGAAGAAGAAGAAGAAGAAGAAGAAGAAGAAGAAGAAGAAGAAGAAGAAGAAGAAGAAGAAGAAGAAGAAGAAGAAGAAGAAGAAGAAGAAGAAGAAGAAGAAGAAGAAGAAGAAGAAGAAGAAGAAGACATAAGGTCATTATCATTTTTTTAAAATTCACCTCTTTTATATTCTGGGCATTTTCTTGATACACCTCTTTTATATTCTGGGCATTTTCTTGATACACCTCTTTTATATTCTGGGCATTTTCTTATAAAACCTGTTTCCTTTTTTTACAGGTATATCAGATCCCCCTTAAGATATCAATGCAAACAGAATCTAACAAGGTTCGGTGGATGGGGACTATGTCAGGATGAACCATACACCGTGAAAGCTCCATGCCTGGTTTATTCTTTTGGGTAAGGAATGTTTTAACTTCAAGAGAGACGCATGGTTAAGCTCACTACAAGTAGATACAGATATGTAAATCTTGAGGATCTTAAGTTCACGCTGATGGTCATGGTTGAGATGAGTTGGTTAATTCTCTTCTCTTCACTTCATATTTTATCGCTCGGGTATTGAAGGTTCTGGGCCTCGCTCCTCTGGCGGCCTCGACAGATCGTACTGTTGTAGAGTGTCTCTGATGTTATCTTTCAACATGTTCTTGGTCTACCTCATGATCCCTCTTTTTTTTTTTAAGCATCTCTCTTTAGGATCGCAAGGCATTATCTTTTCTATTCTCTTTCCTCTAGGATTGCAATTTACCGGATTAACACATAAGGGCGAGAATCCTACATATAATCCCGGTAAGCTTTGTTTTACCATAAATACAAGGCGAGCTCGGTGAATATTTCAAACATCTCCCTAAACAGAGTGAGCCCCGCCCATTTACGCACCAGGTCACTTTTCATTCATAGTTTTTTCGGCTGGTCAACTTTGCTAAAGGTTACTGGGGTGTCCTGCTGAACTGTTTGCTTGAAAACCTTTCTGGGTTGTCTTCCATTCACGTTTTCATTCCGAAAAATATAATACCTGTAACATAGGTTGTAGCACTCTCGCAAAAACAAGGGGGGGGGGGGGAGGCAGTGTTAGGGCCAGTCCTGCATGTTTTTGGAGCGTTAAAAGCGGCGACGTGTTGAAATTACAACACGCGATATCAACAGCATCGCCGAAAACCCCGGTAACTTTCAATATAGTTGACAAGGCTGAGCAAGACCAATCAAAGCTGACATGGTGTACAAATAAGCGGGGCCAACTCTGGGGCGATGTTCATAAAGTTTTCTGGCAGGCTCCAGCTTTAAAACTTGGAACCGGCTGTGGGTTATATGAGTGCCCCTGATGGTTAAGACATGACCTGAAGTCCAGACAGTTAGGGAATAATAGCGCACTCATTCCTTCTAAGACAGTGGTTCTCTACCTTGCTAATACCGCGACCCTTCAATACAGTCCCTCATGTTGTAAAAAAAGGAAACTGGGGAGATGTGAACCTGCGTCATTACACCTGGTTATAAACCATAAAAGCTCTGCCACCAGTTCGGACAGCTGATAAGAAGCTGTCCGCCCATGTCGCCGTCCGCACGCAGCTCCGTAGCTACAGCGACGTTCCTTCATTTATACCAGAGTCTCAAACTGGTACCCATTTCCTAGAGGCTGGGTGAACTCCGGGAACTGCCCGGTTTCGAACACCGGCCGTTAACTGCAGCTGGATTTGAAAGCGAGTCTTCTATCGACTGCGCTAACGCGTCTCCCGAGTCTCTCATGTTGTGGTGAGCCCTAACATAATTTTTATTTTTCGTTGCTACTTCATAACTGGATAAGTATGCTTTTTTTTAGAAACAGGAAAGCCCTATCGGATAACTATCTTTAACACACTGACTACCAGCGTCAAACGTTATACGACGAGACGACATTTACTTCCTGACACCAATGTCGCACACTTTGCGATTTTAGCTTTGGACACTCGCTGTCATGTTATAGTTCTAGGCGACCCCCGTTCCACACACACAAAAAAAGGGTTGCCACCGCTGCCTTACGTGATCAAGCCGCTTTTTTCTGTCTTTGTTGTTGTCGTTGTTGTAGCAGATATAGTAGTAGTAGCAGCAGCAACAACATCAGAAGTAGTAGTGATTTTTTAAAATTAAACTTTGTTTTTGTAGTAGTAGTAGTAGTAGTAGTAGTAGTAGTAGTAGTAGTAGTAGTAGTAGTAGTAGTAGTAGTAGTAGTCGTAGTTGCAGCATCAGCAGCACCAGCAGCAGTAGTAGTATTAGTGTTAGTAACAGTAGCAGCAGCAGCAGCAACATCTGAAGTAGTAGTGGTTTTTCAAAATTAAACTTTGTTTTTGTAGTAGTAGTAATAGCAGCAGCAGCAGCAGTAACAGTAGCAGCAGCAGCAGTAGTAGTAGTAGTAGTAGTAGTATTAGTAGCAGCAGCAGTAGCAGCAGTAGTAGTAGCAGCAGCAGCAGCAGCAGCAGCAGCAGTAGTAGTAGCAGCAGCAGTAGTAGTAGCAGCAGTAGCAGCAGTAGCAGCAGCAGTAGCAGCAGCAGTAGCAGCAGCAGTAGTAGTAGTAGTAGTAGCAGCAGCAGCAGTAGCAGCAGCAGCAGCAGCAGTAGTAGTAGTAGTAGTAGTAGTAGTAGTAGCAGCAGCAGCAGTAGCAGCAGTAGCAGCAGCAGTAGAAGTAGTAGTAGTAGTAGTAGTAGTAGTAGTAGTAGTAGTAGTAGCAGCTTTAGCAGCAGCAGCAGCAGTAGTAGTAGTAGCAGCAGTAGTAGTAGTAGTAGTAGCAGCAGCAGCAGTAGCAGTAGTAGTAGTAGTAGTAGTAGTAGTAGTAGTAGTAGCAGCAGCAGCAGTAGCAGCAGTAGCAGCAGCAGTAGAAGTAGTAGTAGTAGTAGTAGTAGTAGTAGTAGTAGTAGTAGCAGCTTTAGCAGCAGCAGCAGTAGTAGTAGTAGCAGCAGTAGTAGTAGTAGTAGTAGTAGCAGCAGCAGCAGCAGTAGCAGCAGCAGTAGTATTAGTAGTTGTAATTTTTTTTTAAACTATCATCAGTTTAAAATTTGGAATATAAAGTGTTTATTGAGTTCTTAGAGTATTTATTTCTTATTTCTTATTTATATATTACGTAATTATTTTATGATCATGACATCACACAAGCAATAAACACCAGGTGACACAAAGTGCCACCATGTGGATGAGGATCACCCGAGAGGCCCCGGTCAGCCGATGGGCCATATATAAGGCCCGGCTATATTTAGGGCTCCCGGCAAAAGCCAGGGTGGGGCTTCAAAAAACGAAAAGTTGCATTTCACATGGGGACGACATAATACAGTATTAAAGGCTAACCTAAATTAAAATCAACACCTGTGAAATGATATGCCTGAGAAAAGCCGCCAACTTAACCATCCGAGACCAAGTTAGAAAAGGTATTATTCAACAGACTATAAAAACAACACAATGCAGCAGATTCATTGAGAAACAGAAGATCAAATGGTTTGGTCACTTAGCAAAAACGCAGCCAGAGCAACTAGCAACACAGGCGCTACACATGAAAAGATCTTAAGTAAAATCAAGAAGCCGCCCTAGGAGATTGATGACATTAAATAGTTTCTTCATCAATACAGAATAACAAAGCTGTCCACATAAGGGAATGAATCGCAAACTATCCATCCCACAATGCTTAACGGCAGAAGTTGAAACTGATGATGATAATGATGACGACTTAAATGCATAAACACAAAAGCAGTTGGATAAAAATAATGAAAATTTAACCTCACTTTAGCTTCCTGAAAAGTCGACTGTCTACTGGGATGATACTTAGATGATAGGAGGAGAAGATTATTTGGTTTGAATCGAGCATTCTTTTCCAATAAAACTTCAGGAATTTGAAATTCTGCTTTTTTTCCCCTTCAATTCCCCCCCCCCCCCCCCCCCCCCCCCCCCCTTTGTCATTAAGGAAGACCTCCAGAACTGGAATGTTAGAACTGTGAACGATGCAGGAAAATGGAGCGAGAGAGTGAAGTTAAACAGATGGGGATGTCATGGGGAGAGCTGCTTGTGATAGCGAAAGATAGAACGACTTGGTGTGAGCTCGTTCAGGGACTATGCTTCACTGCGGGTTAGAAAGACCAAAGAAGAAACTAAACTGAACGTATATCAAAGCGAATGTGTCCAGAGGCACCATGTAATTCGTAAAAGACAACCAGTTACGGATTTGCTGATGATAATTCGCTGTTCTCTTGATACTAGTGCAAATAACAGTCAGTCAGTCAATCAGTAGTAGCCTGTCCTTTGCAGAACCTTGCTTCCATAACAACTTTCCTAAAACTTCTCGATCACAAGCAAGATGTCCCTCGTCCGATGTACCCATCAGGAGATCATCCGCCACATCCTGCACCAGTATTCTCTTTGGTCTTCCTCTTCTTCTTTTGCCAGGCACATACCCCTCTATTATTATAACATATAACTGACAGAAGAAACATGGACACTATCATGTTTACCACATTAATGCTCTCTACATCAGAATCGCCTACGATTTTTCATTTGACGATGCGATTGGCAAACTTGGATGTGATGTGCGTTCTTTCGATCCCAGGTATTAATGTCTCGTTTGTTTTTATGTCGTTGTATTCTGGCTTTGTTGTCTTTTGATATTGTTTTACCTTTTAAAATAAATGTTGCTGTTTTTGATTGTTTTGTTTTACGTCCTTATTGTCATTGTTATTGTGAGCGTGTGTGTGAGTGTGTGTGTGTGTGTAATAAAATTATCCTTGTGTGTATTTTTTTTTAAATACGCCCGTACTTGTTTTTTTTTTTTTTCTTTGCTTTCACTGGTATTTTTTTTTTTTTTCAGGTTTAAAAAAAATGTATACGCTATTTTATTGTCATTTTTTTTTCACATCATTGTTTCACTGATATTATTTTGTTGCCCGGTCGACCAAGCTTTAAATTGGTACCAAGTAAAGTCGTGAGAAAATAAAGGCGGCCAGTGTGCTGTTAAACCACATCACCCAATCCAATGCTTCTATTATAATTTAATGTAATAGTTGTATAAATAATAAATGTAATAATTGATTATAATATAGATCTAGCCCTATATGCCCAGACGCCTGATATCGTGGAAAAGGGTCCATTACTTAACCCTTTTGACTTTGGGCCCACTTTAAAAGAAATGTTAATAAATCACCACTTGCGAGATGAGATGCCTCAGAAAGGTACCAAACCTAACCATCCGAGATCGAGTGAATAATTATATTATGACCAAGTGTGGGGACGACACCTTATACTAGATTCATCGAGAAATAGCAGATCAAGTGGTTTGGCCACCTCGTTAGAATGCAGCAAGATCAAATACCATCACAAGCTCTACATCTCAGCAGATAAGCTACAAGATGAAGAGGACGACCGCGACAAATTGCATCGACATCATTAAATATATTCTATGCTTTCACAGCATCACAATAGTCAGTGGCAGCCTGTGTGCATTGGATCGCAAATTAATCCCCCCCCCCCCCCCCCCCCCCCCCCCCACCACCAGCCGTTTATTGAAAGAAGTGGTTTATGAATATGATAGTGGTGAATGAATGAAAAAATGAACCAGGGATTGACACCTTGTACCTCATCGAAGTGTCGGGGGGAAATGTAATGCTCGTTGATGAGCTCTGTCAATAGCACCCTTAGGACTGACGTTCATTTCTGTAAGGCTGTTCTTAATGCCATCACTCCATCATTTCCGAGGTCTTCCACTGGCTCTATACCCGTTGTAACGTTTTAGTGTGGCTCGCTGTGGCAGATAGTACCAGGGCATTCTTGTTAGGTGTCCAAACCACTTCATTTGTTGTTCTTTGATGACCTGTAAGACTAGCTTTATTCCTAGCATTCGTCTGATTTCATGATTTCGCATTCTGTCTTTCCTTGAAACCCCTGATGCTCTTCTAAGGCATTTCATCTCTGTTGTCACAATTTTACGTTCATTGGAGGATGTAAGTGTCCACGTTTGGCATTTATAGCATAGCCAACTTAAAAGTTAGTTGCGTATTCTTTATAGGACGTTGCAGAACAGACCCCATCATTTCTGAGGGGTTGTGGGGGGAGGGGGGGGGCTGTTGTAGGCTTTCTAGACAAATTTTACGTTCAGTAGTTTGCCACTGCTATTGAACGGTCAGCTCTTGGTATTCCTGTCAAAACCGATGCAAGAGAAACCCTCCGCAGCCTACAGTGTGTGTGTGTGTGTGTGTGTGTGTGTGCGTGTGTGTGTGTGCGTGCGTGTGTGAGTGTGTGTTAACATTCCTTGATGAGCTCTGTCAAGAGCACTATTAGGACTGATGTTCATTTCTGTAAGGCTGTTCTTAATCACTCCATATTTTCCGAGCTCTTCCATTCGCTCTATTCCCGTTGTAACGTTTAAGTGTGGTTCGCTGTTTCAGATAGTACCAGGGCATTCTTGTTGGATGTTCAAACCACTTACATTGTTGTTCTTTAATGACCCGTAAGTTCACTAATTCTGTATTTACCCTAAGTATGTTTTGTGGAAGTTATTCATAATTTTCCTGCAATTTTTGCTGAAACGCTCGCCTATTTTCCTCACACTCTAGTTCTTTCCATTTTATTATGTCCCTTTTATGACATTTCTTTCTTGTTTGATAACTTATCTTGACTTTTCTGTCAAGTATCACCATCCTATGATCTGTATCTAAACTCAAGTTTGGTATAACTCTCGAATTTGTAACTTCATGGAAGTCTCTTTTTCTCGTCAAGATGTAATCAGTCTGACTCATAGTATCTTGATCATCCCATTTATACCATGTAAAAACTTGTGAAGCTCTATGTTGAAAGAAGATGTTGGTAAGTTGTTATGTGGGGTTAATGCAACATGAAGAACAACTTAAGCAATTACTAATAAACTACAAACATTTATTAACAGGTGCCTGCGCAGAATACAGGGAAATAAATGGTATGATAGAATCAATAATATAGAGATTTGGGAGAGTATAAAACAAGTTACAGTGAACTAAGAGGTGAAGAAAAGACGCTGGTTCTGGATAGGACACACATTGAGAAACTAATATATAAGTATATTAGCAGAACGTCTTTGCACTGAAACCCACAGGGGCATATAAATAAAGGAAGACCAAAAACACACAGAGGAGGGGGCTAGAGAGTAAAGTCTGAGAGATGAAGAGGATGTGGGGTGAGCTGCAGGCGACTTCCTTAAACTCGCTGTAGCTAAGATCAAATTGTAGAGCCCTTTGGGAACGAGTGAACCGTGCGGAAGCGCAAAACAATTATTACGGTCTGAGGAGAATGGCGCTGCAAGGAGTTACCAGGTGATCCGGCCGACGCTTAACACCTAGGGGAAGGATGAGACGGATATAGAATCAGATGGTTACTTGTGCCATCAGAAATGGTACTCTTCGCTTGCTGCTGAAGATGGAGACGGAGCGCTTATGTTAGTTAGGAGTATCCCGAGTGCTGTGATGCCGATTCTTAATTCAGCATTTAACATTTGAAGACACATATGACAGCAGCGTTATACAGTTACAACGGTAACAGATACACCAGAGGTCGACCACGCAGGCGATAGGCCGCAGAAATATCAGAAATACTGAAAAGTACTTTATACGAAGCGGACAGAAGGGCTCGTTCTAAAGATCTCTTTCCGTCCTGACGCCGCGAGACATTGAAGGAGTAGAGAAAAGCAGAAGAAGATTGTAAACAAACAATTACGTGGCACTTCAAAAATGACGTAATACACACATTTAATTTGGTACGCAGTTATGGTACGAAAAATAATAGCAGAAGCCATGGTACCTGGAAGGAGGGGCAGGGGCCGACCAAAACGAAGATGGACACGGGGGGATATAAGTGACTCTGTGGGTATGAAAGTGTAGCGATAAAACGCTTGTCTGTATGTTTAAAGGTCCTGTGTTCAAATCGGCATTGAGTTGATGTTTTTTTTTTTCCCCACAAACATTTTTGGCTCCCAGACTGACCCAGTTTAAAATGGGTACCACGAGTCACGGGAAGTCGATTTGGTCGATAAAAATATGAAAAATACATTTTAAATAATATCTTCTTCTTCTTCTTCGCGTTCACCAGCTGTACACTCTGGTGTAAAGTTCTGGTTGTTCGTCCACTTCTGAACTGCAGTCCTGCTCCAGAACCTGAGTGGTGCGTGTGCATCAGTTTTACAGATCTGACTCACTTGAACCAGACTGTTGGTTCCTTGCCTTTCAGGCAGATGCACTACGACTTCAAAGGCAGCTCCCCATTTAGTCGACTCTTACGACATGCTTTTGAGTAGGCAGAGGGTCTCTTCTTGTTTCCCCCACGATGGGTCCCCGGAACCCACACGGGGAATTAAATAATATAAAACGCAGAAAAAAAAAAGAAAAAAAAAACTTTCCTGTATAGTTGGAGATGGTTTGGGAAAAAAGGAGAGGTTATGTGGACCTAGCACACATGCACATTTTCTTGGGGTGGGGTAGTGGGGTTGGGTTGGGATAAGACCACTCTTAAAACTACAATTGGGCCATCACTCCCTTTAAAATGAGGGGCGGGGGTCGCAGTAGGCGCTCAGTGTGCCTGACCCCGCAAACTGCAGCGGCCCTGCATCTCAAAAACTGATTGTTTGACCTGCGCCCACAGCATGCTAAAAGTCACTGACCACAGGCGCAGCCAGAACGTCCACTTTTACCGGTACGGGCTGAGTGACCAGAACACGAATGCCTTCATTCCGGATTTTGACGAGTATGTGAAACAAAATCAGTCGTGGAAGGTGCGAACGTTGAAACATTTAGTCGGAGAACTTGGACATCAAGGGGTAAGTGGCTGTATGGATAATATAGAGGTAGATAGGCAGGCTGACAGGCGGACAGACAGACAGACAGACAGACAGACAAGACAGACAGACAAGACAGACAGACAAGACAGACAAGACAGACAGACAAGACAGACAGACAAGACAGACAGACAAGACAGACAGATAAAATAGATAGATAAGATAGATAGATAAGATAGATAGATAAGATAGCTAGATAAGATAGCTAGATAGCTAGATAGCTAGACAGACGGACAGACAGACAGACGGACGGACGGACGGACGGACGGACGGACGGACGGACGGACGGACGGACGGACGGACGGACGGACGGACGGACGGACGGACGGACGGACGGACGGACGGACGGACGGACGGACGGACGGACGGACAGACAGACAGACAGACAGACAGACAGACAGACAGACAGACAGACAGACAGACAGACAGACAGACAGACAGACAGACAGACAGACAGACAGACAGACAGACAGACAGACAGACAGACAGACAGACAGACAGACAGACAGATAGATAGATAGATAGATAGATAGATAGATAGATAGATAGATAGATAGATAGATAGATAGATAGATAGATAGATAGATAGATAGATAGATAGATAGATAGATAGATAGATAGATAGATAGATAGACAGATAGATAGTCGTAAAGGCTTAAAATTCAGTGTACAGAGAGAGAGAGAGAGAGAGAGAGAGAGAGAGAGAGAGAGAGAGAGAGAAGAGAGAGAGAGAGAGAGAAATAGAGATGGAAATATTTCATAGAGGGGTAAAATCTTTTTGTACACATACAGAGAGAGAGAGAGAGAGAGAGAGAGAGAGAGAGAGAGAGAGAGAGAGAGAGAGTGAGAGAGAGAGAGAATGAGAGAGGGGAAGGAGAAAGAGGTGTCGTAGAGGAGTAAGATGTGTGTAGATATACACACATACAGAGTGAGAGATGTGTCAAAGAAGAATAAGATGTGTATACACACACACACACACACATACAAGGCCCCTGGCTGTTGTGTGGTTTTTCTAGGCAAATTTACGTCCAGTAGTTTGCCATTGTCCCTGAACGGTCGGCTTTCTTGATACCACTGTCGAAACCAACGCAAGGTACATGTCCCGCAGCTGTGATCGAACCCGGCATCCCGAAGCGTTCGCATCGACTTAGCCACAGAGCCGACAACCTACATACAATTAACGTTAATAAAGTTTGACTACTAAATTCTTTGATTTCAAAAATACAAATCACCAATGATAGATACATATTTATATATATAACTTTTCAGAAGACAATCGATGTCCTTAAGATCGACATTGAGACTACAGAATGGCAGGTCCTTGACAATCTGATGGAGACTGAAATGCTTCAGTACGTCCGACATCTGCTCATTGAATACCACTTTTTCCCCAAAAGACCGCCAAAGTCTAATTTTGTTCATTATTTTCAGGTACGTATAGCATGTATTTTGGTGTGTCTTAACTTGTAAATAAAGTGTTCAATGTCAGTCTGAACTTGTAAAATAGAGTGTTTCATGTCTGTCTGATGTGTCTGTCTGTATGTTTACCATTCTTCTTCTTCTTCTTCTTCTTCTTCTTCTTCTTCTTCTTCTTCTTCTGGTTCAACTTTTTCTTCTTCTTCTTCTTCATCTTCTGGTTCATCATCTTCTTCTTCTTCTTCTTCGTCTTTTTCTTCGCTTCCTCCTTCTTCTTCTTCCTTTTCTTCTTCTTCTTGTTCATCTTCTTGTTCTTGTTCTTTTCCCCCTCCTCCTTCTTCATTTTCGTCTTCTTCTTGTTCATCTTCTTGTTCTTGGTCTTCTCCTCCTCCTCCCTGTTCCTCTTACTCTTCTTGTTTCTCCCCCTCCTCTTCTTCTTCTTTGCATTCTTCTTTTTTTTTTCTTCTGCCATTTTAACCCCCAGTGGAGGATAGGTCTCCATCGAAGTCACACCAAGTCATTTTATCCCTCACTATCGTAAGCAGCTCTCCCCATCTTTTTAACCTCACTGTCTAGCTTCCTTCTCCGTGTGTTTTATGGTCTTCCTGTTTTGCTATGCCTCTGTGGCTTTTAGTGCGAAGACATTATAGTTATATTATTCTCATGTTTTCTCATTGTGTGTCATATCCATCGCCAGCGTCTTTTCTTCACATCTTGATCCAATCCATTGAAACTTGAGACCGTCTGCTGAAGAAAATCTAGGTGAAAGGCCAGCCAGCTGTAAACTAGTGAAAATGTAAAGTTGTTCGTCTACCTTTGGAATTGATCCTTGTTCCAGAAACTGAGTGTTGCATGCACTTCCACTTTGTGGGCATGTCTATAAATCTATATGCCTGTCTATCTATATGATCTGATTGCCTCTATAGCCGGCAATCTGTGAGGCTGATTTTACATAGGCTGGCTGTCTATTCTCTGATTGTCTAGCTTACCGTCTGCCTGTTGTCTGACTGGCTCTTTCTGACTAGTCGGCGGTCAGTATAAAAGCTTATCTGTCTGTCTGCCAGACTTTCTAGTTGAAATCTGACAGATTTTAAACGGTCTGGCTGGCTGATTGTCTGTCTGTCCGTAGATCGGTCGGTCTTTTTGTTTGGTCATCTGAGGATTAACCATTCTCGCTTTCTGCCTGCCTCTACATCGCTAGTTATCTGATATTTTGTCTTAACATTACAAAAGGGTCTTCGAATATCGTAGACCAAGCCATCATTGTCTTCACGCTATGGAAAGATATAAAACCGAAGGAAACGTAGATTAGCGAGCTTAACAATATAACAAACACAAAGAAAAAGGGAACAAAAGAGCCTTCATTAGCATATACGTATATCAAACAAAGCCACACAAATACACTAAATCACTTAACTGACGTATCCTGAGGCTGCCACGTTGATGTCTAGCCAGATGTCAGCTCCTTGCAAACTGGCGTAGGTGATCAAGCTTCTAAATACCTAGCGATATCAACATCATGTGTATCAATTCGCCTGCCTCTTTTCTCCTCCATTTATACAGTATTTCAGTTTTCTCCCGGTGTGACAACAAAGGGAGCCGCTGTGATCTATCTAGCCCTAGACGCTCGCCTGCGGATCTAAAGGTAGTAGGTTCGAATCCGAGTAGAGCCGGACTTTTGTGGTTATTGCAAAAAATACCTCGGCTTCCAGGTCAACCTAGCCTGGAGTGGTTAACAGGTACAGTTGTGGGAAGTAAAGGTGACCTGTGTGATGTTGACCACATTACCCACCACATGCACAAGTCTAGCACTATATGCACAGCACATCTGAAGGAGTATGGGTTCGAACCTGGCACCTCAGCATTACAAAGCATTTTCACTGCATAATGAACGATTTTTCTCATAATTTCATTTCAGGTCCTCACCAAATTAAGACAAATGGGATTTCGAGAATACTATAACAAACCCCACTCAGAGTTTCTGATTCCAGATGCCTACAGACACCAAGGAGAGACGTATTACGTCAATGCCAACTTCAGACCAAGCAACAAGGGTGCGGAATAAACTACATTTTACATGGATGCGAAGTTCCCTTTTAATGTTTGGGTCGCAAGTGAAGGAGAGAAACTGGAGTGGGTTGTGATGGCGGGAAAGAATGAGTAGAAATGTCCCAGGGAGACCAAGAAACAACATGCTAAACAGTTTGAAATAGAAATAAAGGAAGACCCAAAAAACATACGCAGAAGGGAGCTAGAGAAAGAAAGATAGGACATGAGGAAAGCTGCATGCAACAGGGAAGGAAAGAACTACAACGTGAGTTGGTTGAGGTCCTATGTTCCAATAGGGGATTGCAGAAGAAGAAGAGATATAAATTCAGGGTTCTTTGGTGATATCCTACCCCCCAGATGACGTCACAAGACAGTCCATCATTTTAGAGGGTGATAAGACTGGGTTTCCCAGCTATCTGATGCTTTTAACGACCCCAATCGCCCGGCTCTCTAGCGGAATTGGCTAAACCGGATTTCGCGGAGACCGGGTGACGTACTTCTTGTGGTCCGGGTTCAATCCCGGGGGTAGGCAGGAAAGCCACATTTTCTCCCAGATTGACGGTATTTATAATGGAATCAAGGCCGAAAGGTTGCGATATCCATAATACCGAGCCTAAGGGTTAACAACTCATGGCTTCTGGATACTAAAACAAAACAACGAACTCAAAAACATCTAGAACCTTGGCCCTAACCTCCAATACACCTCCGTCCCACTAGAGAGTTCAGCCACGACTGCATGCAGCCTATCTTCCACTCCCTGAAATATTAGACTGTCTCCTGACCTGTGGGATATTAATAAAGCACCAAACTAAGTGCTTATTTGGGGTCAGACGAGAAGGAAAACATCTAGAGTGTAGTGTGATGGCGGGAAAGTGGCAGAAGAGGCCGAAGGAGACCACGAGAAAACATGCTGGACAGTTTGAAATCATGGCATGGTAGATGATCAGACATGAATGAAAAAATACAAGACACAAGGCTGTGGGAAAACATGACTACAAACGCCACGTGGCACAAATAGAAGAATTACAAGAACATTTATTCCAGGAAATATGTTTCAATATACATGTTCTTTTTTTTTTAATGATGGATACACTTTCATCTAAGAAAATTATACACATTGATTATGAGTAATATCCATACAAGAGAGGGGGAAGCTCTAAAGTTGGTGTACTACCTATACCAAAAACTCTGGCCAACCTGCAGAATCTTTTCACAGCTGTAATGAACTCTGGCCGACCTGCAGAATCGTTTCACAGCTGTAGTGAACTTTGGCCGAACTGCAGAAACGTTTCACAGCTGTAGTGAACTCTGGCCGACCTGCAGAATCGTTTCACAGCTGTAGTGAACTTTGGCCAAACTGCAGAATCGTTTCACAGCTGTAATGAACTCTGGCCGACCTGCAGAATCGTTTCACAGCTGTAATGAACTCTGGCCGACCTGCAGAATCTTTTCACAGCTGTAATGAACTCTGGCCGAACTGCAGAAACGTTTCACAGCTGTAATGAACTCTGGCCGAACTGCAGAAACGTTTCACAGCTGTAGTGAACTTTGGCCGACCTGCAGAAACGTTTCACAGCTGTAGTGAACTCTGGCCGACCTGCAGAATCGTTTCACAGCTGTAGTTAACTCTGGCCGACCTGCAGAATCGTTTCACAGCTGTAATGAACTCTGGCCGACCTGCAGAATCGTTTCACAGCTGTAATGAACTCTGGCCGACCTGCAGAATCTTTTCACAGCTGTAATGAACTCTGGCCGAACTGCAGAAACGTTTCACAGCTGTAATGAACTCTGGCCGAACTGCAGAAACGTTTCACAGCTGTAGTGAACTTTGGCCGACCTGCAGAAACGTTTCACAGCTGTAGTGAACTCTGGCCGACCTGCAGAATCGTTTCACAGCTGTAGTTAACTCTGGCCGACCTGCAGAATCGTTTCACAGCTGTAATGAACTCTGGCCGACCTGCAGAATCGTTTCACAGCTGTAATGAACTCTGGCCGACCTGCAGAATCTTTTCACAGCTGTAATGAACTCTGGCCGAACTGCAGAAAAGTTTCACAGCTGTAATGAACTCTGGCCGAACTGCAGAAACGTTTCACAGCTGTAGTGAACTTTGGCCGACCTGCAGAAACGTTTCACAGCTGTAGTGAACTTTGGCCGAACTGCAGAAACGTTTCACAGCTGTAGTTAACTCTGGCCGACCTGCAGAATCGTTTCACAGCTGTAGTGAACTAGTTACGCAAGAGATGCTTCTTGGTGTGTGTGGGATGAGTTCCGCAACTGCTTAGATGTTTTCCAAGCAGCAGACGATATTCATTTTGAACATCAATAACCTTTTTTTAATGGGTAAACTTGAGACTCTCCCCCCCCCCCTTTTTCATCTCTTGTAAATATATGATTAAAACTCAATATATATATTCAAGGAAATATACACGAATGAAAGTGTATTCATCATTTTGAATAACTGTGTGTGTGTGTGTGTGTGTATATATATGTATGTGTGTGTATCACCTTGTGTTGAATGCACTGAAAATGTTAATTCAACAAATCAACATCAAGGCACACGGCTGTGCCCGCGCAAAATTTGGAGTTAAAAATCTACCCAAAATATTTCAGGATCCTCGCCGGTGCTACAGAGTTAGACTTGAGTTAGAAGTAGAGCCCTTATGGGTTACTGCCCTTGTGCCGTGGCGTTGATCCGTCAGCTAAACCTTAACGTATGCATAAGCACAACTGAAGTTCATCTAATGTCGGTGATTTGTTTGTTTTTCCTACTTGTGGAAAACTATGGGACACTCTGTACAAGGCCATCAGAACCTCTTGGGCGGGGGGTTCGGGGAGTTCCGGTAAAACCTCCCTCATCAGTAGATGCATTAATTTTTATCAAAAATAACTCAGTGTTATAACTGGGATGTAAACTGTTTTGAGTTCTCTGAGTATATTTGTTAATGTATTTGTTTGTTTATTTATATATCATGTGTTTATTCATTAAGTACAATTATGAAATATGCATTTGTTTCAAATATTGATTAGTTTACATTTTCCTGGGTTGTGATTAAGATGGACATTGAACAAAGAACGCATTCCCATGTGGGTTCTAAGGTCGCATTAGGAAAAGAGAATAGACCCATTTCCTCCCCATCAAGCATGTCATAAAAGGCGACTAAAAAGTAATGTTTACTTTGAAGTCGGAGAGCATCTGCCTGAGAGGTAAGGAACCAAAAGTCTGCATACAAAAAAGCCAGATCTGTAAAACGGATATCCAGGCAAAGTTCAAGTTCTGGAACAAGGCAAAAGTGGATAAACAACTAGAACTTTCCGCTAGAGTTTACAAACGGCAAATGTGATAGGTTAGTTGCGTATCCTTTACAGGACGTTGAAGAACCAACCTGGTTTTTTTTGTGCGGCTTTTCTAGGCAAATTTACGTCCAGTAGTTTGGCATTGCCTACTGGACGGTCGGCTCTCTTGATACCACTGTCGAAACCAACGCAAGGCGCATGGCCTGCAGCTGGGATCGAACCCAGCATCCCGGCATTACGAAGCCTTCGCATCGAAGCCACAGAGCCGACGGTAAATGTGATACAACAGTAAAAAGTAAAGGACCCTTCACGCCTTTCAGGCATATAGGGCTAGATGCATATTTTATAGACCAGTCGGAACAAAATGGGTGATGTGTTTAGCAGTAGAAGAGTTAGTACCTTTTTCCAGACAATATAAACTGTAGCGAGGCATCAGTCACAGCCCATGGCAACAGTGACAGAAGAAGGAAGACCTAATCACTGGATTCAAGCATAAGGACTGCCACTGCAAGTTTTAATCTGCTTCTCCTCGGACGCTCAGTTCTTAAACTATTTGGCTCAGTTCTTAAACTATTTGAAGTCATTTTCTCCAGTCAATAAATTAGAACTAAATTTTGAAAACAGACAATGCCAGAAAAGTATAGAAAAAATGAAAGAAAGTCTAAAGAAAATGCTACACTAAAAAGAATGCCTGACAGTCACAGCAAATACAATGCCAGACAGTCACAGCAAACTGACAATACTAACAGTCCAACTTCAATGCAACATAACCTGACTGGTCTGTATATAAGAAAGCCACATACTCAAACTTTTCCACTTCTGCTCATTTATTGCTGTAAGCAGAAACTCCAGACAAACTGCACAACATTCAGTATCAACGTGCGCTGCATACACACAAACCAGAATAATAACTATAAATCAGTTTATAAATAAAGCTTTATCTACCCCCTCCAAAACAGCTGTCATAGTTGTCAATAGTTAACAGTACAAATATTTATACACATCACATTTGTGTACAGGTTACTCAAGTAAATGCACATACAAATACTCACAAAATACGTTAGTGATGAAATAATGAGTGGCAAAATTGCACATGCAGAACTAACAAAACAAAAGTACAAAAACAAAGCAGCTGTGTAATTCAGTCACTTATCAAGTTAAGACAACTTTTGGACTTGTGACATCATGAATACAGCTTTTTCTGTGTGGGTGGGTTCAAATTGGTTGGGTAGAGTAATTTAGACAAAGATATCTGGTTCAACCCATCCGGGTTAAAACTAGGATAGAGAGCTGTTCTTTTGTATTTATGTCTGCCATTTATTTGGTAAACTGGTCTGGTTTAGGATTAATCTGGGTGATGAGAAAGGTACCTGAGAGTTCAGTTTCTTAGACACAAATGGGTGCTGCAAACATGGTATGTTGGAACACCAGTAGGAAGCTCAAAGAGAAAAATGAATTCCCCAGAGAGTCCAGAGATGAAAGGTGCTAGCATTCAATAGGTTATTCCAAAAACATGCAAACAGTTTAACTAGAATGTGTTTCTGGAACCCACAAGGCAAGGGACATGGAGACCAATCAGGGAGAAGAAACACATGATCAAGAATATTACAGAGAAGACAGGAGTTGCAGGAAACAAGAAATTAGCTAATGCAAGACAAATGCTCACTAGGACAATGTCAGTGGGACAAAGTTGTCCGGTGAGAAAGTATCCAGTATTCAGACGGAAAAAGTTCAGTAGAACCCAAACAAAGATAAAAAACTGCAAGAACCAGAAATATCACAGAACTGCATAGACACATTTCACACAAATGAACCCACCCACACTTCACTGTCAGCTGCCCTGGTGCAAGAGCAACAGATAAAAAAACTTGGATTGTCCATTCTAGAAAGCAACTACATGTCAACATAAAGGTAACCTTGAGTCACCTTCTCTTAACTAAACATTAAATTGGCAGTTTGCTTTTATTCTCCAGTGTCTCCCCATGTCACATCTGAGAATTAGAAGCAACCGTTATTTTTAACCCATTTCCCAACTGAGAAGAAGCAACTGTTATTTTTAACCCATTTCCTAACTGAGAAGGAGCAACTGTTATTTTGAACCCATCCCATCTGAGAAGTTGAAGCAACTTATTTTAACCCATTTCCCAACAGAGTAGAAACGAACCCATTTCTCATTTGAAAAATAGAAGCAACTATCATATATACCCCATTTCACATCTGAGAAGTAGAAGCAACTATCATATATACCCCATTTCCCGCCTGACAATTAGAAGCAACTATCATATACACCCCATTTCCTATATGAGAAGTAGGAAGCAATTGACATCTTTAACCCATTTTCCATCTATGATTTATCTATTAACAGCATAATACGTTGCAATCATGTGTTGCACGCACCTTTAAGATATGGAAAAACATGCTGACAAACGAATTTCATTGACATGTAGTTGCTTTTCACACAAAGTCACAAAAGCAAGCTTTAATGCCAGTTTTTAACAGACAATCTTGCCCCAATAACACGCTGTTGAGATACTCTCTTGCACCAAAAAACAAAAACCTGGCTATGCTTCATCATCTGCATGAGATCACGTAGACTAACAGGAAGATTCTCAGGTCTTTGAAGATCAGGTTATGGCATAATCTAGGACCTCTCATGTAAAATATGTATAAAAATATGTAGATAATCAGAATATAGATAAAATCAGGGAAAGATTCGAAGTGTAGTAAAGGAATTCAAATCTGCAAAAGTCCACGCACCACATTCTAGGGTCAACTAAGTGCATGTCACACAATGGAGTCAGCCGAAAGCACTCCCAAACAATGGGAGTCAGACAAGAGCATGACCTCCGTGTAAAGGTCAGCCCAGTGAACCTCCTACACACTACGGTCTGCTGAGTAAAGATCACACACTAGTCACGTACTCCAGAATGTGACCCATATTTGTTACTAACCCACCAAGTGTGTCCCACCAAGTGTGTCCCACCAAGTGTGTCCCACTATGTGCACTACTCTCAAACAAAGGGCTATAATCCAAATCTAAAGTCTAGCAGTGCTGAAGTTGAAATTGTGAAACCAGGCACGAAGCAACTTGGAGACAAATGATGGATAGATTTCCCACTAGTTTAGTTCAAAAATAAAAAATATGCATTCCATCAGAAATGTCCCAAGATTTCATACTAAATGAAAAGATTATATTCAAAGGCATCTAGATATTCCAAACAAAATTAGGCTGTTGCCAATAACGAAAAGTCCAATCTACTGGAAAAAGTCCCGACTGCTGTTGTGTGCTGGAAAAGTCCCGTCTGCCAAAAAAAAAAACCTGTCTACTGAGAATTCCTGTCTATGTCCTGGAGACTCATGCCAGGAGTGAGAGCACAGCCGCATTAACCTCATCCACCAGCACTAGGACCTCCTCTGCGCGACGGTCGGTAACAGGCCGCACTGCTGCCACCTCCCATCAGGGGATTGTACGCTGTGGGGTAAATAGCAACATTAAAAAAAAAAAAAATGTTTTCCTATTGTGAATTTGAACAAAGACAAATTGTACAATTTATTGCCTGGCATATTTTGCTGTAACTTGTCAGGTGTATATACAGTAATGATAAAAATTAAGCAGATGAATAAATCCTCCAATCAGATTTAAAACCATTTTAAATCCTACGCTACCAGTGTCGAAGTACACCAAATATAATTGTATTTCCCAGTTTGAATGCACTTTAAATGCACTTTTAATGCTGTATACGTGGGTTAAACTGATCAATGACTGAAGAAACGAGTTGCCAAACATATTTCATTACAGGTGGTAGAAGAAAATACTAACAACTCAACGAATCAGGTGACTGGTCAACCACAAAAAAAAAAAACCCAGCCTTCCCATTTTTCTTTTTAATATTCAGAAACCATGAGTTCTTAACTCATTTGGCTCAGTACTATAAATACCGCAATCTTTCGGCCTTGATTCCATGATATATACCGTAAATCTGGGAGAAATGTTACTTGAAACTGAAACTAAATGAACCCAGACCAAAAGGTTACCCGGCAGCCACGAAGTCAGGTTTAGCCAACTACGCTAATGAGCCGGGCACCTGACAGATACAGCTAATATGCCAGGCAATAAATTGTCTGTTCAAACAACTGAAAAGTCTACAACAATGTATTGGTTGGTTACAAGTGCAGAGAAACAGCTGTTACTGCTTCTGTTTTCATCCTTAAAGCGGTTGGTACATCCCGTAATTTACAGCTAGACTGCAATATCCACCTTTTAACAGCCAACTGTTAAACAACATTACCAGTGCTGTGCTATCAGTGTCCAACATAGACATTGTCTTCAGAAAACAGAAGGAAAACAGTCACGACAAAATGTTTATGTACTATATACTAGGTGTAACAAGGAAAGATCGCCTTAGGAATGAAGATATCAGGAAGGGAGTTGGTACAGAACCAGTGAACTTTATAGCTAGACAGCAAGTCAAATGGTTTGGCCATGTAACAAGGTTGGCAGCAGACAGGAATGCTATACAGAAAGAGGTAACAGATCCAGAGGTCGACCACGCATAATATGGACTGTAGAAATAGAGACACTGAAAAGTACTTTAAACGAAGCTAATAGAAGAGCCTGTTTCAAAGATCTCTTCCTGCCCTGACGCAGAAGTATTCCAGGAGATGTCTTCCTGCCCCAAAGCTAAAGTATTCCAGGAGATGTCTTCCCGCCCTGACGCCGAATTATTCCAGGAGATCTCTTCCTGCCCTGACGCCTAAGTATTCCAGGAGATATTTTCCTGCCCTGACGCAGAAATATTCCAGGAGATCTTTTCCTGCCCTGACCCCGAAGTATTCCAGGAGATGTCTTCCTGTCCTGACGCCGAAGTATTCCAGGAGATGTCTTCCTGCCCTGATGCCACAAGTATTCCAACTTCTGCCTCTTTTTCCCCTTCCAAGTTTTCTGACCATCACCATGTACTATCTAACCATTATCATTAGATTAAAAAATTAGACTGGAAATCAAGACTGATCCAAGTAAAGACCCTGACTACACAAGTGGCATATGATGCCAGACATAAGCCAATCAGCACTCAGTGATATAATAAACATAACGCTGACCGCCTTTACTTCCCAAGACATCTGTACCTATTTTAGGCTAGGTTAAGCTAGCACTTAAGGTCAATATTGAACATGTCAATGCAGATTCGAATCATAGAACTTCAGGCCGGCAGGTGAGCATCTAGCTGCTACACCAACATGGCTTTCATTACACATTTATAGCAAGGAAAACTGACGGATAACCCCACCAGGATATCACACCAAGCGTTTAACAGTAACAAAATGCCACCATTCGGATGAGATCACCCAGGGACAGGTCCCAGAAACTCCATCCAACTCACAGGCTGGGTTATATTAGGGCCCTCGGCAAGTCAAGGTGGGGCTTAAAAAAAAATGCATCCGACATTAGGTTGCAGGACAATAATCTGGAAAAACAGTCATGAAGCCAAACAGGTTAGAAAAAAAAAAAAAAAAAAGTGCGGTCAAAAATGTTACCTGGTTTTAGTGGTTTCTTGGGTTGGCTCTTGGCTGTAGCCGGTTTTGGTAACTGCTCAGGCTGGAGAGGGAAAACCCGTAAATAACAGTCAGTCTGCCAACAGTCAGTTTCTAACAATTGAATAGTAGGATTTCAACAAGCACTTTTTTGGGGGTTGTGCCGCTTTGCCCATCTGCCCGGAAGTTGTGTGACCTTTTGATTTCTTACCCTTGACCAGTCTAACCTCTACAAGTAGCTGAGTTGCTGTATGCAAACCTCTCAGGGTCCCTGGGAAAAAAGTCTCACCAAAAAGAGAGCTGGGGTAACCACTAGAAAGAGGAAATAGGATTTGAGGTAAAAACACTTCGAGAGTGGGAGCTGGGGTAACCACTAGAGGGGAAACAGGATTTGAGGTAAAACAAAGAGTGGTAGCTGGGGTAACCACTAGAAAGGGGAAACGGGATTTGAAGTGAGGTAAAACATTTGGAGAGTGGGAGCTAACGTAACCATTAGAAAGGGGAAACAGGATTTGAGGTAAAAATACTTAGTGGGAGCTAACGTAACCATTAGAAAAGGGAAACAGGATTTGAGGTAAAACACTTGGAGAGTGGAAGCTGGGTAACCACTAAAACCTGGAGAAAGAGGATTTGAGGTAAAAACACGGAGAGCAGGAGCTGGCATAACCACCAGAAAGGGGAGACAGGATTTGAGGCTAAAAACACTTGGAGAGTGGGAGCGGAGGTAACCACTAGAAAGGGAAAACAGAATTTGAGGTAAAAACTTGGAGTGGTAGCTGGGGTAACCACTAGAAATGGGAAACAGGATTTGAGGTAAAAACGGAGAGTGGGAGCTGGGGTACCTTGTCACAAGCAATGTCGACCGTGTTAGCATTCACAGGTTTTAACTCCAACGGAAATTTGTGCTTGTTCATCCACTTATGCACTTTGGATTTGCTCCAATAGTTTTGCTGCCGAAGCTACTGAGTTAAGTAGGTCAAGCTCCCTGTGAGAAGTGGTTAGTTGTGTCCCAGCATTCAATATGGCCGGTAGTTGGTTTTAAGTGTGAGTTGGTGAAATTAATTTTACGTGCATACTAACCATACGAGATTTGAGTGAATAATGAAACTATCAGGCAAAATGTGGGAGCGACACCTTGTACTAAATTCATCGAGAAACAGCAGACCAAGTGGTTTGGCCATCTCGTTAGAATGCAGCAAGATCAAATACCATCACAAGCACTACATCTCAGAAGATCAGCTACAAGAGCAACAGGATGGTCGCGGAAAACATGGATCAACAACATTAAAGACACACTACGCCCCATCACGTGCAATTGCACTTTTGGGGACTACATGCACCGCCGATTTGCAAATTTCCCGCCTTCCGCCACCGCCGAGAGTATCCCCCAGCCGCGTGGCGGCTGGATTGGGGCTAAACTAGATGGCTAGGACTCACGGCAAACAAAAAAGAAGGAAGCTGCAGGGATGCGGTAGCTGTGCTCGCTGGTTCCCGCCTCTAGTTTAGCCCCAAACCATGCCGGTGAATGGCAAAAAGGGTACTCCGAAAATCATGGGGTGCCAATTTGTGGAAAAGGTGCAATTTACCTGTGCTGAGGCCCTGTTTTGGGTTATCCCCCCCCCCCCCCCTCAATTTAGGCGTTATTTGGAGTAGCGACATTTAAAGATGGAAAGGAAAAACAAAACAAAAAGAAAAATTTACATATTTAGCAGTGTAACAAAGGCGACTTAGGAACGGATACCAGGGGAGTCGGCACAGAAACCAAAATTTAATTTTTTTCGTAAACAAATTAAAAAGGTT
>CAJHNH020000214.1:10000-29665 GCA_905116865.2 Candidula unifasciata | reverse complement strand
GCGCAACTGACACATGACGGAGGCCCTGTTAGGGTATATTTTCCGCCTCGATAATTTAGGACCGTTATTCGGAGGATAGCCAAGATACGTTTTATGGTGATAGGGTTAATGGGTTTTTTTTTAAAAACAAGTTTGACGAAGTCTTCTTTGCATAGACCAGCCGTAAACTGACAGAGAGCTCTGGTTGTTTGTCCACCTCTGGACTTCAGTCTAGTTCCAGAACCTGAGTTGTATGCATGGCTGGTGCTGTCACCATGGACCTTTGAGGTTTAGGTTTGAAAAAAATTCCAAAACTACCAAGGATTTCAAAGCCAGACGAGAGCCATGCATCCAAAAATATGAATAAAATGTCAAAACTTTGGAAATTTTACCTCTTTCTGACGTTCGGCAAACTTTCTGGCCTCTTCGTCATGCTGGGCCTGCATCCTTAACCGGGCCCTCTCCATGGCTTCTAGCCGGTCTTGTACTGCACCGGTATCTGCAAACCAAGCAGTGTTTTATCATTTCAGCATGTGAATCGTAAGTTAACATTGACTGGCACTTGTAGAAAGAAGCAGAGATGTGAAGATATGGAGAGGCAGTCTTTTTGAGGCTATTCTCCGAATAACGGTCGTAAATAATCGAGGCTGAAAATATACCCTAACAGGGCCTCAGTCATGTGTCAATCGCACACTTCCGTCTTAAAATTTGCGCTTACGGCGACTTCCGCCACCATCGAACTGCGAACTTCCGCCACCGCCGAGAGTGTTCCCCACACCGCTCACGCGGCATAAATTGGGGCTAAACTAGATGGCTAGGGCTCACGAGCAGCAGCTAGCTCATCTCCTACAGCTTCCTTAATTTTATTTGCTCATGAGTCCTAGCCATCTAGTTTAGCCCCAATCCACGCCAGGTGAGCGGCGTGGGGGACACCCTCGGCTGTGGTGGAAGTTTCCGGAAGTTCGCAATTCGGCGGTGGCATTATAGTCACCGAAAGTGCGCAGCTGACACGTAAATGAGGCCCTGTTAGGGTATATTTTCCGCCTCAAAAATTTACGACCGTTATTTGGAGGACAGCCCTTTAAAATATGCTCCAATCCCCATGTGGGTTCCAGGGCCCCATTGTAGGGAAAAGAATAGACCCACAACAGGCATGTTGGAGTCGACTGATTGGGGACATCCTTTGAAGTCAGAGTACATCTGCGTGAGAGGTCAGGAACCACAAGTCTGCATTCAAACAAGCCAGATCAGGACTACCTTCCAAATAATGGTCCCAAATTGTCGAGGCCGAAAATATACCCTAACAGGGTCTTAGTCACATGTGAATGCGAACTTCCGCCACCGCCGAGATATCTCCCACGCCGCTACGCGTGGCGTGGAGTGGTGCTAAACTAAATGGCTGGGACTCACAAGCAAATAAAAGGAAGGAAGCTGCAGGAGATGCGGTAGCTGCTGCTTGTGAGCCCCAGCATTCTTGTTTAGCCCCAATTCATGCCGCAAGTAGCAGCGTGAGAGATACTCTCCGCGGTGGCGGCCAGAAGCGAGCAATTGAAGTCGCGTGACTGAGGCCCTGTTAGGGTATATTTTGGGCCTCGATAATTTGGCGCCGTTATTCAGAGATAGAACAGATCTGTAAAACGGATAGGCAGGCAACACTCAGGTCCTGGAGAAAGACAAAGTCCAGAGGTGGAATGAAGACCTAGAACTTTCTGCTAGAGTTTACAGCTGGTTAACAAAGATTTAAGGCAAGATAATCCTTAATATTGTGTGGGGACGGGGCATCTGTCCACTGATAGTAAACAGTTAGTGGATCCCGAGTATACTTTTTCATTACCAATTCAGGTGTTGAGAGAGGAGTAATGTCCTCCTTGCTTGTCTGGCTGCCTTGACCGTAGACATGGTGCTGCAGACAAATTTATGTTATCTTTTCCAACTTTTTTGTCTACCTTGTACTGTGCATTCTCTTTTAATGTATGCCTTGTAAGTATAAGAGAGCTTCCATGGTGTAGTGGCTAGATGCCTGGCTGTTGATCTGAAAGTGATGGTTCAAATGCAAATGTAACTGGCCTTTTTTTTTCAAAAGTTACTTTAGCTGCTGGAGTGACCAGAAGAAAACCAAAATGTCAAAAAAATTAACATAAAAGGCTATCCTCCGTATTACGGTCCCAAATTATCGAGGCCGAAAATACACCCTAACAGTGCCTCAGTCACGTGTCAATTTCAGACTTCCTGGGACTATACCGCCACCTCCAAGAGTATCCCCCACGCCGCTCACGCTTAGAACCGATTCTAAATTACATAGAGACTGAATCAAATGGTTTGTCCACTTACCAAACACTGATGCTATTGCTGGACAAAAGGGAACTTTTCCGTGCCTTTAGGCGTATTGGGCATATAGTGCTATACCTATATTTTCAGACCAAATCAGCACTCAAGTGGGTGATGTGGTCAACAGAACCATCCAGATTTGAGCCCATGACCTTTGGATCCGCAGTAGAGCGTCTGCTATACCACAACAGGTTCCCCAAATGATAAACCACATCCTACAATAAACTATACTAGGCACATTGGCTTGGCTTTTTATACCCCACCAGGACATCACACAAGCGATAAACACCCGATGACACAAAGTGCCACCATGCGGATGAGGATCACCGTGGAGAGGTCCCAGAAACCGCGTTCAGACATTTGGCCATAATGATGACCTGCCTATATTGCGGCCCCTGGCAAAAGCCAGAGTGGGGCTTCAAATAACAAAAAATAACGTCCTAAGAAGGACGTACGACATATATACTAGGCACATTCCGAGAAGGAGCTGGAAGAGAATCACCAAGCAGGCTGTGAAATGGGAAACAAACGGATTGAGGCATTCCAACAGAAACCCGAAAAACACTAGCGAGAAGCACAATATTAAATCAGTTGTGGATCTTCTATAACAGTATTCGGTCAGCCGACTGAAGTTTTTTGAGATTTTTTTTATCAGGTTACATAGCTTATTAAATGAAGGGGATCATACGTGGGGATGTTCCCAGTCTAGGGGAGACCATTCTTGATCCACTCATCCATCCATCCAATCATCCATCAATTCATGCATCCATTTATTCATCCATCCAATCATCCATCAATTAATTCATCCATCCATCTATTCATTCATCCATCCATCCATTCATGCATCCATCCATCCAATCATCCATCAATCCATCCACCCATTCATGCATCCATTTTTCATCCATCCATCCAATCATCCATCAATTAATTCATCCATCCATGCACCCATTTATTCATCCATTCATCCATCCATCCATATATCCAATCATCCATTCATTCATCCATCCAACCAATCATCCATCCATCCAATCATCCATCTATCCATATATTCAGTCATCTTGAGTAAATTCACTGTGCCCATGTTGATGTGCACACATCCAGCAAGACTGCCAGCTTGTACAGCCCATTAAAAAGATTAACTGACCCCAGTGCATCAACACTAATCATGGAACTAAAGAGAAAAGCCCCTAAAAAGTCAAAAGTATCACAAGAGCTCATCAGTCGTTCAAATCCGTGAAACAATTACAAATATCCCCAAAAGAGGAACGTGAATGCACTGTAGCCAACCTAGAGTGTGCAGATGACAAAGAATTTGTTTAAAAAACATCTAATGTATCTTTTTCAGAGCCTGACTTTCAAAAATGACCTTGGCTCCCAGGTCGACCCAGCCTTGAGCGGGTACAGGGTGCAGTCCCGGGAAGTAAAGGCGGCCAGCGTGATGCTGACCACATCACCCATCTTGTGCCAACTGGTCCATAAAATATAGGTCTAGCCCTATATGCCCAAAGGAGTGGAAAAGGGGTCCGTTACTTTTGCTACTAGATCCTTTCACCAAATGTCTAAGGAGAACGAACATAAAATGGGGATGGATACAAAAGGGGTCAAATGTCTAGACAACCACTAGGGGGTAGGGTAGATGGCGCTATACTAGACATATTGGTTCTTGCAATAACGGTCGCTACTTGGACGGCGACGGACAAGGCACGAATCACAAAACAGTTCAACATGGCGTCTAGACCACACGCTGCGACTCACATTGGCCTAACCCTAACCCTACCCCTAATTATGTCATTTGTGTCGTTCCATATTTTCCACTCCGTAATTGCACTGCAGCCAGGGGACTGAACTCCGACTAAGCGGCCGTCGCCATCCAAATAGGGACCGTTATTGCAAGGAGAGCCGACATATTCTGAAAACAGACCAGCAGTGAATCACCAGCAGTGAAATGGGAAATAAAAGGACTAAGGAAGCGAGGACGCCTAACGGAAACCCTAAAACCAACGTTGACCAGAGAGGCGGCCAAAGTTGCTGGACTTTCATCCATGATACTGAACATACTGCTTAGTATAAAACAATTGAGACCGCAATCCCATGTCGCAGAGAATGGCACAACATAATGAATGAAGTTTGAACAACGGATCAACATCATGTCACACGGATGTAACCCCTTAACCAACGGATGTAACCCCTTAAACAACGGATGTAACCCCTTAAACAACGGATGTAACCCCTTAAACAACAGATGTAACCCCTTAAACAACAGATGTAACCCCTTAAACAACAGATGTAACCCCTAAGTGCTCCGTTCTTTTTCTAACTCAAGACCGAGTCCGAAAAAGTTCAGCACAGTGCACACATGTTCTGTAGAACTGACGAGGATCCTCTAATTTGAAAAGATAAATTCCACATTTTGCAAAAAAAATGCACATGAGCCTCCGATCTCACTACCAAGTCTAGTCTAAGTCCAGGTGAAATTCTAACCCTTACCGGGTTTTGAACCCGGAACCTCTAGCACTAGAGGCGAACATCATGCCTCGAGATCACGTAGCCCCCTTTTAAGAATTATGAATGAATGAATGAGCTAGACAGACACTTTAGTAAAGTCACCTTACCAGAACTGCAAAACTAAGCTTCACGCTTTCTTCCAGCTACCAGCTCCACGAACAGCCTGCCCGTCGCCTTGAGCCACCAAAGACCAACTGACACAAACAGACAGTAGAACGACAAACAGCGGCCCTTGCCGTGAGCTGTTGTCTGTTGTCCCACGTGAAAGTTCAGGTGTAGAGCCAGAAAGGAGAAATTTGCGAGGTAGACGGGAGTAGTGGTCATCACAAAATGTGCTTTTACGTTTTACGTGCAAGAGGGGATGTGAACGTGCGGTAGTCGGACTGACAGCTAAACATCGTACCGATGTGGTGGGATTAGGTTTGATGTCCGAGGAATTATTATTAGAGGTCACGGGGGGAGGGGGGGGGGGAGAGAGAGCGACAGAGAGAGAGAGAATGAACTAACTTTACTTTCAAAGAGTAACAGAGAGAGAGAGAGAGAGAGAGAGAGAGAGAGAGAGAGAGAGAGAGAGAGAGAGAGGCAGAGAAAGTGAGAGATATTGGACGCACTTTATTTTCAAAAAGTAACAAATTTGGAACGCAGGCCCATCTCACATTCGGCCTTCCTAACATCCATTTTATTTTATCCGTAAAGAAAGAATGTTATGTTCATATGAGAGAGAGAGAGAGAGAGAGAGAGAGAGAGAGAGAGAGAGAGAGAGAGAAATTCGAGGGGGAGAGAAGTGGGAATTATTTCTAAGATTTTATATAATATATATATATATATATATATATATATATATATATATATATATATATATAATATATATATATATATATACATACACACGCACTCACATATAAAACACAACACATTATATATATATATATATATATATATATATATAGAGAGAGAGAGAGAGAGAGAGAGAGAGAGAGAGAGAGGGGGGGGGGGGGGGGGGGTGATGGCAGAAAGCGAGAAAGAGAATCAACCTTTTGAACACGAGGAATATTTTAAAAAAATTTAGGGCGGAAAGGGGGAAGGGTCTCCTTCCTTCAGGCTAGGAGAGATGGAGTGATGAAGATAGCAAACAAAGGGGCAACTAGTCCAGCTCTTGAGAACACACCTTCCGTCACTCGGTTGAGGACCATATTCACGTCAGTTCTTTATCAGATGATTGATTGATTTGATTCAAAAACATCAAAGCACTCGGGACATTCCCATAAGCGCTCTGCCCTCATCATCAGCAGCCAACGAAGAGTTCCGATACTAATGGTGCCAGTAGCTTTCTGATTAAACATCCGTCTTGCCTTTCCTCTAAGCCTCGAGCATCTGCAAGAACCTCTCGTCACTCCCCGCTGCATCAATCTCATCAGACTGTGGTGATCCATCTGCTGCTCTGCATTGTACACGCTCTCCCACAAGGCACTAACCACGTCTGCCTTATCATGTATCAGTATACCACCAAAGTTGTGCAGAGCCAGCCAGTCTGTCTACCTGTTCATTTCCAAACACACCGGCGTACCCGGTGCTTGACCTGTACTTTACAGACCAACCAGCACTGGGAGGCTGATGTGGTCAAAGCCACGCCAGCCGCTTTTACTTCCCATGAGCCAGCTGGCAAGTAATGCAAACGGGAAGAAGCGTGGACAGTTCTAATGAATCAGCGCTGTACAGATTAGGTCCGGGGCGAGGGTCATGCTAAACCTCGGCCGCTAACACGATTGCATGACTTGGCAGCAAAGTGTGGTAAAGCCCGTCTATGTCGTCTTGGAGGTCAAGAGAGGAGACACTATAACCAACTTCTCATGAGAACGAACAAAATTTACTTTCAAAGGGTCACAAATTAGGCATGCAGGCTCGTCTTACATTTGGCCCTTCCAAATACCCATTTTCACACCATCTTTCTGACATATAGGAATATTTCTCAATATGTCACGTATCTCATACTGCACAAACAGGAATATCCCTTAATTTGTTACATATCTTATACTGCACAAATGGGAATATCCCACAATTTGTTTTGTATCTTACACTGCACATACGAGAATATCCCTCAATTTGTTACGTATCTTACACTGCACATACGAGAATATCCCTCAATTTGTTACATATCTTATACTGCAAAGATAGGAATATCCCTCAATTTGTTACACGTATCTTATACTGCACATATAGGAATATCCCTCAATTTGTTATGTATCTTATACTGCACATATAGGAATATCCCTCAATTTGTTACACGTATCTTATACTGCACATATAGGAATATCCCTCAATTTGTTACACGTATCTTATACTGCACATATAGGAATATCCCTCAATTTGTTACACATATCTTATACTGCACATATAGGAATATCCCTCAATTTGTTACACGTATCTTATACTGCACATATATCCCTCAATTTGTCATGTATCTTATCCTGCACATATAGGAATATAACTCAATTTGTTACGTTTCTTATTCTGCACATATAGGATTATCCCTCAATATTTTATGTATTTAATACTGCACATAAAGGAATATCCTTCAATATGTCATGTATCTTATACTGCATATATAGGAATATCCCTCAATATGTCACGTATCTTGTACTGCATATATAGGAATATCCCTCAATTTGTCATGTATCTTATACTGCTCATAAAGGAATATCCTTCAATATGTCATGTATCTTATACTGCACATATAGGAATATCCCTCAATATGTCACATATCTTTTACTGCACATATAGGAATATCCCTCAATATGTCACGTATCTTTTACTGCACATATAGGATTATCCCTTAATATGTCACGTATCTTATACTGCACACATAGGAATATTCCTCAATATGTCACGTATTTTTTACTGCACATATAGGAATATCCCTCAATATGTCACATATCTTATACTGCACATATAGGAATATCCCTAAATTTGTCATGTATCTCATACTGCACATATGATAAATATCCCTTAATTTGTCAAATATCGTATACTGTACACATGGGAATATCCCTCCGCTTAAGTACGCATTCTTCATATCTGTCCTCTCCTCCAGGACCAAGATGTATGACTCGATCTAGCGAGAAAGAACCAAATTTCTTTCTGTGACCTTAAAAAGGCATTTGGCATACTGTATGTGGCTTACAGCTAGGCTGAGATATCCGCACCTTTCAGCCTAAAACATCAGATTTCAGCAAACTTTTAATGAATATCCTTTTAACCACGGATCAACATCATGCCACATGGGTAGTAACCCATAAGCGCTCCATTCTTCTTCTAACTATAGTCTGAGTCCAAAGTAGCTCAGCGCAGTGCATAGGCTCCGTAGTACCAGCGAGGATCCTGAAATATTGTGGGTAGCTTTTTAACTCCAAATTTTGCAGAGGCAGTGCCGTTAGGCTACTCTTTTCAATTTCCAACTGCCAAGGGATTTTTTTACGTGTGCAACAATACACACGGGCGTCCGATCTCACTACCCAGAGACCAGGGAAAATGACTAGAAGTCCACGTGAACAGAAAAATTCCCAGCCTTCACCAGGACTTCTAGCACTCTAGGCTGACACCATACCTCGGGGCCACACAGCCCGCCCCCCAAGAAAAATGAGGAAAAGGGACAGATAAGGAGGACAAGAGGAGGAAGAAGGAAGGAGATGAAAAATGAGGAGGAAGATGAGGAGAAAGCAAAGAGCAGGAAGCTCAACTATAAATGGCTGAAATATCCACAGACAAAAAACAGTGAGAAACAACTGAAAGAATCTTCTAACAGAACTCACCCATTTTCTTGTAGCTGCTTGTAACATTGTGCTGTGTGTAGTTCTGAAGCCAGGGCTTGACTTTACTGCCGATGTACAGAACTGCAACCACCACAAACAAGATGGTCCATCCATACAGCTGGAGAACCCCTGTTACTGTCAACAGATGATAAACAGATAGAATAATGTCACAGACTACACCCATGTGACATGAGGGGATTATGCATGATAGTGTTGGGAAATAAAGAAGCAGATAGACTGGCTGGTTGTGCGCTAGAGGGTGGTGAGCTGATGTATGGCAAAGTCTGCACCATTAAGTGGTAAACTGATAGATGGCTGTTTCTGCTCTACCGGGGGATGGATGAAGGGTTCTGTTTTACTGGGTGAATTGACACATGGCTGGTTCTGCAACAGTGGATGCAGTGATGGATGGCTGGTTCTGCAACAGTGAGTGAAGTGATGGATGAATGGTTCTGCAACAGTGGGTGAAGTGATGGATGGCTGGTTCTGCAACAGTGAGTGAAGTGATAGATGAATGGTTCTGCAACAGTGAGTGAAGTGATGGATGAATGGTTCTGCAACAGTGGGTGAAGTGATGGATGGCTGGTTCTGCAACAGTGAGTGAAGTGATGGATGAATGGTTCTGCAACAGTGGGTGAAGTGATGGATGAATGGTTCTGCAACAGTGGGTGAAGTGATGGATGGATGGTTCTGCAACAGTGGGTGACGTGATGGATGGTTCTGCAACATTGGGTGAAGTGATGGATGGATGGTTCTGCAACAGTGAGTGAAGTGATAGATGGATGGTTCTGCAACAGTGGGTGAAGTGATGGATGGCTGGTTCTGCAACAGTGGGTGAAGTGATGGATGGCTAGTTCTGCAACAGTGAGTGAAGTGATAGATGGATGGTTCTGCAACAGTGAGTGAAGTGATAGATGGATGGTTCTGCAACAGTGAGTGAAGTGATAGATGGATGGTTCTGCAACAGTGGGTGAAGTGATGGATGGCTGGTTCTGCAACAGTGGGTGAAGTGATGGATGGCTAGTTCTGCAACAGTAAGTGAAGTGATAGATGGATGGTTCTGCAACAGTGAGTGAAGTGATAGATGGATGGTTCTGCAACAGTGGGTGAAGTGATGGATGGCTGGTTCTGCAACAGTGGGTGAAGTGATGGATGGCTAGTTCTGCAACAGTGAGTGAAGTGATAGATGAATGGTTCTGCAACAGTGGGTGAAGTGATGGATGGCTGGTTCTGCAACAGTGGGTGAAGTGATGGATGGCTGGTTCTGCAATAGTGGGTGAAGTGATGGATGGATGGTTCTGCAACAGTGAGTGAAGTGATGGATGGGTGGTTCTGCTACAGTGGGTGAAGTGATGGATGAATGGTTCTGCAACAGTGGGTGAAGTGATGGATGAATGGTTCTGCAACAGTGGGTGAAGTGATGGATGGATGGATCATTCTGCAACAGTGAATGAAGTGATGGATGGGTGGTTCTGCAATAGCGGGTGAAGTGATGGATGGATAGATGGATGGTTCTGCAACAGAGAGTGAAGTAATGGATGGCTGGTTCTGCAACAGTGGGTGAAGTGATGGACGGATGATTCTGCAACAGTGAGTGAAGGGATGGATGGATGGTTCTGCAACAGTGGGTGAAGGGATGGATGGATGATTCTGCAACAGTGGGTGAAGGGATGGATGGATGGTTCTGCAACAGTGGGTGAAGGGATGGATGGATGGTTCTGCAACAGTGGGTGAAGGGATGGATGGATGATTCTGCAACAGAGAGTGAAGTAATGGATGGCTGGTTCTGCAACAGTAAGTGAAGTGATGGATGGCTGGTTATGCAACAGTGGGTGAAGTGATGGATGGATGGTTCTGCAACAGTGGGTGAAGGGATGGATGGATGGTTCTGCAACAGTGGGTGAAGGGATGGATGGATGGTTCTGCAACAGTGGGTGAAGGGATGGATGGATGATTCTGCAACAGAGAGTGAAGTAATGGATGGCTGGTTCTGCAACAGTAAGTGAAGTGATGGATGGCTGGTTATGCAACAGTGGGTGAAGTGATGGATGGACGGTTCTGCAACAGTGAGTGAAGTGACGGATGGATGGTTATGCAACAGTAGGTGAAGTGATGGATGGCTTGTTCTGCAACAATGAGTGAAGTGATGGATGGCTGGTTATGCAACAGTGGGTGAAGTGATGGATGGCTGGTTTCTGCAACAGTGAGTGAAGTGATGGATGGATGGTTATGAAAACAGTGAGTGAAGTGATGGATGGATGGTTATGAAACAGTGAGTGAAGTGATGGATGGATGGTTATGAAACAGTGAGTGAAGTGATGGATGGATGGTTATGAAACAGTGAGTGAAGTGATGGATGGATGGTTATGAAACAGTGATTAAAGTGATGGATGGGTGGTTATGAAACAGTGAGTAAAGTGATGGATGGGTGGTTATGAAACAGTGAGTAAAGTGATGGATGGGTGGTTATGAAACAGTGAGTGAAGTGATGGATGGCTGATTCTGCAACAGTGAGTGAAGTGATGAATGGATGGTTCTGCAATAGTGGGTGAAGTGATGGATGGGTGGTTATGCAACAGTGAGTGAAGTGATGGATGGCTGATTCTGCAACAGTGAGTGAAGTGATGGATGGCTGGTTATGCAACAGTGAGTGAAGTGATGGATGGCTGGTTCTGCAACAGTGGGTGAAGTGATGGATGGCTGGTTCTGCAATAGTGGGTGAAGTGATGGATGGATGGTTCTGCAACAGTGAGTGAAGTGATGGATGGGTGGTTCTGCTACAGTGGGTGAAGTGATGGATGAATGGTTCTGCAACAGTGGGTGAAGTGATGGATGAATGGTTCTGCAACAGTGGGTGAAGTGATGGATGGATGGATCATTCTGCAACAGTGAATGAAGTGATGGATGGGTGGTTCTGCAATAGCGGGTGAAGTGATGGATGGATAGATGGATGGTTCTGCAACAGAGAGTGAAGTAATGGATGGCTGGTTCTGCAACAGTGGGTGAAGTGATGGACGGATGATTCTGCAACAGTGAGTGAAGGGATGGATGGATGGTTCTGCAACAGTGGGTGAAGGGATGGATGGATGATTCTGCAACAGTGGGTGAAGGGATGGATGGATGGTTCTGCAACAGTGGGTGAAGGGATGGATGGATGGTTCTGCAACAGTGGGTGAAGGGATGGATGGATGGTTCTGCAACAGTGGGTGAAGGGATGGATGGATGATTCTGCAACAGAGAGTGAAGTAATGGATGGCTGGTTCTGCAACAGTAAGTGAAGTGATGGATGGCTGGTTATGCAACAGTGGGTGAAGTGATGGATGGACGGTTCTGCAACAGTGAGTGAAGTGATGGATGGATGGTTATGCAACAGTAGGTGAAGTGATGGATGGCTTGTTCTGCAACAATGAGTGAAGTGATGGATGGCTGGTTATGCAACAGTGGGTGAAGTGATGGATGGCTGGTTCTGCAACAGTGAGTGAAGTGATGGATGGATGGTTATGAAACAGTGAGTGAAGTGATGGATGGATGGTTATGAAACAGTGAGTGAAGTGATGGATGGATGGTTATGAAACAGTGAGTGAAGTGATGGATGGATGGTTATGAAACAGTGAGTGAAGTGATGGATGGATGGTTATGAAACAGTGATTAAAGTGATGGATGGGTGGTTATGAAACAGTGAGTAAAGTGATGGATGGGTGGTTATGAAACAGTGAGTAAAGTGATGGATGGGTGGTTATGAAACAGTGAGTGAAGTGATGGATGGCTGATTCTGCAACAGTGAGTGAAGTGATGAATGGATGGTTCTGCAATAGTGGGTGAAGTGATGGATGGGTGGTTATGCAACAGTGAGTGAAGTGATGGATGGCTGGTTCTGCAACAGTGAGTGAAGTGATGGATGGCTGGTTATGCAACAGTGGGTGAAGTGATGGATGGACGGTTCTGCAACAGTGAGTGAAGTGACGGATGGATGGTTATGCAACAGTAGGTGAAGTGATGGATGGCTTGTTCTGCAACAATGAGTGAAGTGATGGATGGCTGGTTATGCAACAGTGGGTGAAGTGATGGATGGCTGGTTCTGCAACAGTGAGTGAAGTGATGGATGGGTGGTTATGAAACAGTGAGTGAAGTGATGGATGGATGGTTATGAAACAGTGAGTGAAGTGATGGATGGGTGGTTATGAAACAGTGAGTAAAGTGATGGATGGGTGGTTATGAAACAGTGAGTGAAGTGATGGATGGGTGGTTATGAAACAGTGAGTGAAGTGATGGATGGCTGATTCTGCAACAGTGAGTGAAGTGATGGATGGCTGGTTATGCAACAGTGAGTGAAGTGATGGATGGCTGGTTATGCAACAGTGAGTGAAGTGATGGATGGGTGGTTATGCAACAGTGAGTGAAGTGATGGATGGGTGGTTATGAAACAGTGAGTGAAGTGATGGATGGGTGGTTATGAAACAGTGAGTGAAGTGATGGATGGGTGGTTATGCAACAGTGAGTGAAGTGATGGATGGGTGGTTATGCAACAGTGAGTGAAGTGATGGATGGGTGGTTATGCAACAGTGAGTGAAGTGATGGATGGGTGGTTATGAAACAGTGAGTGAAGTGATGGATGGGTGGTTATGAAACAGTGAGTGAAGTGATGGATGGATGGTTATGCAACAGTGAGTGAAGTGATGGATGGTTCTGCAACAGTGGGTGAAGTGATGGATGGATGGTTCTGCAACAGTGAGTGAAGTGATGGATGGATGGTTCTGCAACAGTGGGTGAAGTGATGGATGGATGGTTCTGCAAACAGTGATGGATGGATGGATGGATGGTTCTGCAACAGTGGGTGAAGTGATGGATGGCTGGTTCTGCAACAGTGGGTGAAGTGATGGATGGCTAGTTATGAAACAGTGGGTGAAGTGATGGATGAATAGATGGTTCTGCAACAGTGGGTGACGTGATGGATGGTTCTGCAATAGTGGGTGAAGTGATGGATGGATGGTTCTGCAACAGTGAGTGAAGTGATGGATGGCTAGTTATGAAACAGTGGGTGAAGTGATGGGTGAATAGATGGTTCTGCAACAGTAGGTGAAGTGATGGATGGTTCTGCAACAGTGGGTGAAGTGATGGATGGATGGTTCTGCAACAGTGAGTGAAGTGATGGATGGATGGTTCTGCAACAGTGGGTGAAGTGATGGATGGATGGTTCTGCAACAGTGGGTGAAGTGATGGATGGATGGTTCTGCAACAGTGGGTGAAGTGATGGATTGATGGTTCTGCAACAGTTAATGAAGTGATGAATGGATGGTTCTGCAACAGTGGGTGAAGTGATGGATGGCTGGTTCTGCAACAGTGGGTGAAGTGATGGATGGATGGTTCTGCAACATGTGATTGAGGCCCTGTTATGGCAAATTTTCGGCCTCAATAATTTGGGACCGTTTTACGGAGGATAGCCTTAGATAATATAACAAGAATGAGACTGTTAAACACGATTTGGACTGTTTAATGAGCGAGGTTTGTTTAAAGATGGGGCGGGGGGGGGGGGGGGTTCTACTTGAAGAAAGAACAGAAGTAGAAGAAGAAGAAAAGTTTCAATTTCAAGAAGAAGAAGAAAAGAAGATAAAGAAAGCAACACAGTATTAAAGCATCAAATGTAACAACGGTTATTTTATTTTAAAAGTCCAAAACAAGGAACTACTACAGTAACTACCTGTGTCGAAGACAGCACCGACAATTTCTGGATCTCTATTCTCTGGTGCCTGCCGAACTTCTTCACCTGGGGTATCCATTTTTGTGTTCGTCACGAAAAACTACAACCGCTGAATGTATTAACAAATCACATTTATAAACCGACGGTGAAAGAATAAAAAACAATATCCTTTGTTACTTTAATAGAAGTCGCGGATTTCAGGAATAATTACTTCAAAATTAAAATGTAAAGCCTTCGTTGCCAACTGCACGTCACCATTACTTGAACCGTGCGTGGTTTCTTCTTGCAAAGAGTTCGACAGTTGGGTAGCTGAATGTAAACTTTACGTGGAGAGAACGTTTGTTGACAAACAACGTACACGTATTTCTATCTCTTTAATCCGGACATAACATGAACCATCGCAATAGTCGTCGTCATAGCTGTAGTGGTGGTGGTGGTTATGGTAGTAGTACTAGTTGTGGTAGCAGTAGTGATAGAAGTTGTACTAGTTGTAGTAGTAGTGGTAGTTATGTAGTAGGGGTGGTGGTTGCTGCAGCAGCAGTAACAACAACAGTAGTAGCAGCAGCAGCAGCAGTAGTAGTAAAATCAATAATATTGGTAATAGTGGCGGCGGTGGTGGTTGCAACAGCAGCAGCATTAGTAGTAGTAGTAGTAGTAGTAGTAGTAGTAGTAGTAGTAGTAGTAGTAGTAGTAGTAGTAGTAGTAGTTGTTGTTGTTGTTGTTGTTGTGGTGGTCGTGGTAGTAAGGCTTGTGATGGCAGTACGAGTGCTGATGTACTCACAAACAACATTTAGGTGGAGCTGCCTACACAGAAAAATTATCTCATTTCACAAGTGGTAATTCTTTGTAGGGTAGCCTTTTTTAATGTACAAATTGGTAGCACTGGTAGAACTGTTGGTATTATAATGTTTCATCATCATCATCTGGCGGTCTCCGTGGCGAAGTAGTAAAGCTGAACTGAAGGGCTCTGTCGTAAAACGAACCCACGACTATTAGAGCAGCTGAAGGTCGAGGGTTAGCTTTACGACTGAGCCCTTTAGTTCAGGGGTGCACATTTTAGGGATATTTTGGGGTCGTCGCCGGAGCTATGCAGTTCGTGCTTTGTGTGGCTAGCCGTTTTGTAGAGAGAGAGAGAGAGAGAGAGAGAGAGAGAGAGAGAGAGAGAGAGAGAGAGATATCGGGTCATATCAGATAAAATCAGATGCAATGAAGTTGATCCTCTGGATTTTAACTTTAACATCAACATCAAAGCAATGCAAACGAATATCTTTCCCTTAAACACATCCACTTATCAATCAGCAGGTGCTTTAATAAAAGAACATCGATCTCTTTCCGGCAACACCCGCAAGTCTCTCTTTGTCTAAACAACTCTCCAGCTCTATGCGGCCCCACGGCCAACAGCATCTTCAGCGTCTTGTATCCACGTTCGGAGAGGTCTCCCTAAGCATCATTTTCCGGAAACTACCCTTCATCGCCGCGTTTCTTCCAGGCCACCATGACAATTAACATGGCCGAAATACCCCAGCAAGATGTTTAATGTTGAATTAGGAATCGACATCACAACACTCGAGACACTCCTATAATTGCTCCTTTCCTATCTTCAACTGCAAGCGAAGAGTTCTAATTCCGATGGTACCAGTAACCGTCTGATTGTATATCTATCTCATCCTGAGTGTTGAGCGTCGGCCAGATCTCCCGGTAACGCTTCGTAGCGCTATTCTCCTCAGACCGTAATGATCTATCAGCGCCTCTGCACTGTTCACTCGTTCCGAAAGGGCCCTCACAATATCTAACTTGTCATACATCAATTCACTACTAAGTGGTGCAAAGCCAGTCAATCTATCTACCTGCTCATTTCCCAACGCACCGGCAAGACCTGGAGAAAATATCCAAAGAACGCTAACTACCAAGGGACTCTAAAGTGATGCTTGCCAACTCTGCACGAAGTATGCCTGTTTTCACCTTCCTTAACATGCTCTGTGAGTCGGTTACAATCACGGTATGTGTATCAGCAGGATGTTGTTTACCAGCCAGTTCTCCCGATGTTGAGATTATGTGTTCGGTATGGATAAAAAAGATTCCACTACATTGTGTGTGTGTGTGTTTGTTTTTTCGATATCCCTTCTAGCCTTCTAAAAGATTATTACTAAAGACTCAAAGAACCCATCTTCGGGTAAGAAACAACCATTGTCATTCTCATCACCTTTGACTGTTGCCGTTAAGCGAGTAGGAAGGAACAGTTTGTTACCCATTGCTTTATGGGTTGTAGTGGCTATTGTCATTCTATACCGATATAGAAGGCAGACATAGAAAATGATGATGTTGATGAAGGGAAGCTTTCGAGCGTGCCGTGACGAAAGCGAAGTACCTCGGAGAGCCTTCATGTTTTGGTTAAGTTCCCAGTAGCGTTCTCAGTAGCGTTCCCTGTAGCGTGGCACCGTAAAATGATGAGCATGTGCTCCAACACTGACAGCAGTATGCTATCAACAGAAAAATAGTCGGGCCTATTCCAACCACAGTGGAGACAAGGCTGTGTGGTAAACGAGGAGATATGGACTACACGATAGCTTTCATAAACGCAAGTATGTTGTTTAACCCCACCAGGACCGTACAACTAGCAACCGTTGACACAAATTGCCATCATTTGGATGAGGATCACCCGGGCACAGGTCCCTAAAACCCCATGAAACCCTTAGGGCTCAGCCGAATAGGGGCTTTAAAATAACGAAAAATTGCGTCCTACGCTGGTATTTAATAAAATCTTCTATGAAGTGAGTAAGTAAATTGTACCCCACCAGGACATTACACAGAGAGATAAAACACCCGGTGACACAAAGTGAAAGCTACCGGCCTCCTTCTGTTTCTGACAGAAGGATCGAAGAAGAAGATTTACGATGAATGTGTCAACAGCAGAAACAAAAAAAAATATGGAGGGGATATTATTAGCTGGTACTCATGTGCATCGTTCATTTAGATGATGATGATGATGATGATAATTAGTGATACCAATGATGAACGCATTCTGCACATTGCACATCATCACAAGAAAACATCAAATACTGCATCAACGTGCATTCATTAAAGGGACGTTACAACATGTTCCTAGCCCAATTGTTAACATTTTCTTATCTCCCTTGCACTCTACTTTTTAAATTGATGGCAGGTAGGTTGGTATTTAAACGGCTGAAGAGGTTTATTATGATGATGATGATGATGATGGATGATACCAATGATGAACGCATTCTGCACATTGCACATCATCACAAGAAAACATCAAACACTGCATCAACGTGCATTCATTAAAGGGACGTTACAACATTTATAACATTTTCTTATCTCCCTTGCACGCTACTTTTAAAAGGTAAGTTGGTGTTTCAACGGCTAAAGGGGTTTATGATGATGATAATAGTGATGATGATGATGATGTACAAGATATTTAAAGAATATCATGGAAGGATAGAAAGAAAAAAAAGCCACCGAAACAGCTCTCTTCGAGACAGATGAACGTTCTAGACTTATTAGAGCAGTTACATTTAGACAGTAAAATTTTTTTTTTTTTTTTTTTTTTGGGGGGGGGGGGGGGGAGGGGAGGCATGTTTTAGGAATGAAATGGATTCTGTCCGTATTCCATAGTCGTGGATTTCAGGCTGTACGATAGACATGGCCAATGAGACACCTTTTTTGGGGGGTGCCTAGTTGACCATGTATCTTAGTGCACTTGTATTCATGGCGAGGCGCAGACGCCGTCTGGAGGTGACAGGTTCAATTCCCGGCACGGTAACTATAGCTTTCGATATTTATGTTGTCTAGTGTGTTCTTCTATCTTTCTACTTCTTTCTATGAGTGCCGTTCACAATACTTTCTGTTACTTGATTAATTCATAATATTTAACGGCCTCAAATGGTTCCCCCACCCTCCCCCTCCCCCCTCTGTTTATTTTTAGGAAGGAGGGGATTCAAGAAGTTTGTAAAAACTAGCAACACAGATAGAAAGAGCCCCACCCCCCCCCCCACCCCCCCCCCCCCCCCCCCCCCCCCCCCGTCAAAACGTCACAGAGAAAAATCCCTGGATGGTCTGGCCACATGAGTGAGTGGAGCTTGAAAACATTGTCCTGATCCGTGGTCCTGGTGATCGTGTAAGATGGCGAAACATGACAGCCTACACTTACGACCAGGACACATGATGATGATGATGGTGACAAGATAGTTGAATAAATCAAAGCAATTTTTATTCGTTGTAAATTTAAAAAAAAAATACAAACAAGCAATAGACTGCTAATTTTGAGAACTCATTTATTCCAACAATTGTTGCTGTAGTGTGCATCTGACGAGGTACAGCGAAATATGCCAGACAATAAATTGTGCCGTCTGATGTTTGTGTAAATTAAAGTTTTAAGAGTATGTAATTTCCCCGTAGCAACATACGGATGTAAGTCGTGAACTATCTCCAAGTCCTTTCATCTCCTTGTGAGATGCAATTTTTCGTTATTTGAAGCCCTATTATGGCTCTTGCCGTGGGCCGCAGTATAGCCCGACCGATATGGTCTAATGACTGAACGCAGTTTCTGGGACCTCTCCACGGGTGATCCTCATCCACATGGTGGTACTTTGTGTCATCGGGTGTTTATCGCTTGTGTGATGCCCTAGTGGGGTAGAAAGTCAGTCAGTCAGTCAGTCCAGTCCTTTCATCTCCTTGTGAGATGCAATTTTTCGTTATTTGAAGCCCTATTATGGCTCTTGCCATGGGTCGCAATATAGCCCGACCGATATGGTCTAATGACTGAACGCAGTTTCTGGGACCTCTCCACGGGTGATCCTCATCCACATAGTGGCACATTTTGTCATCGGGTGTTTGTCGCTTGTGTGATGTCCTGGTAGGGTAAAAATCTACTACTAATACTCCCTGTCCTTTAGAAAGAAAATAATGGCTTCTGGACTGAAATGCTATAAAAGATTAACAGAATACCACGGACAAAGAAGAGAACAAATACTGCCTTTCCCCATAAAAAACTACAAATTACAGCCTTTGTTATGCCACTTTTCCGGTGTAGGCAGGGGAATCTTTTAGTCTGAGGATTTACGTTCGCATGGCTAGTGGAAGAAATACTGAAATTTTAAAAGATCTGAATATCAAGGAAGATTTTCTAAACAATCAGCCTCTTGTCTCCGAAGCTGAAATAATGGCAGAAAACATGGCTTCAGGAAGGAGGTGCAGGGGCCGACCACAATGAAGATGGGCACGGGATATAAGTGACTTATAGAATATGAAAGTATACGAGGCAGGAGAGTTGGCGCGAGACCGAGTTTCTTTCAGGCAGACTGTTATGAGAGCGACGTTCTGGAAAAG
>CAJHNH020000214.1:0-5000 GCA_905116865.2 Candidula unifasciata | reverse complement strand
TTAATACAACAGGCAGAGGTATCACTTCAGAGGTCCCAGGTAGTCACCATCCTTTGGGTATTTTCTCCAGGTCATGCCGGTGTGTTGGGAAATGAGCAGGCAGATGGACCGGTTGGCTCTGCTGCATTTGGTGTTGAACTGATGTATAACAAGTTAGTTGTTGTGAGGGCCCTTTGGGAAGGGGTGAAAAGTTCGGAGGCGCAGATAGTTCATTACGGTCTAAAGAGAATGGCCCTGCGAAGCGTTACCAGGGGATCTGGCCGACGCTCAACACTCAGGGGAAGGATGAGACGGATATACAATTACAGACGGTTACTGGTGCCATCGCCCGGCTCTCTAGCGAAGTTGGCAAACCGGATTTCGCGGTGAGCGGGTGACGAACTCTTTGTGGTCCGGGTTCACTCCCGGGGGTGGGCAGAAAAGCCACATTTTCTCCCAGATTTACGGTATTTAAAATGGAATCAAGGCCGAAAGGTTGCGATATCCATAATACCGAGCCTAAGGGTTAACAACTCATGGCTTCTGGATACTAAAACAAACAAACAAAACTGGTGCCATCGGAATTGAAACTCTTAGCTTGCTGTTGAAAATGGGGGCCGAGCACTTATGGGGGTGTCCCGAGTGCTGTGATGTCGATTCTTAAATCAACATTCAACAGACCGAGAATCACCTAACAGGTACTAAAGTGGAAAACTCGAGGAAGGAAGAAGAGAGAGGGGGGTGGGGGGGGGGTGGGGGGGGGGGCTGGTAGGAGAACAAAAAAGTAGAGAACGTCCAAAACGTTGGTGAGGGAGGCCAAAGATGCTGGACTAGATTCCGTCCATAATAACGAACGGATCGCACAGGACAGAACGATATAGAGGAAAAGACAGATCCTTATGGGACACATCATTACCGAACAGAACAACAATGGTGAAATCATATTTTTAAAAATCTTTCTTCATCTTCTTATGACTCTTGATTTTAGTCTTATTCCAGAACCTGAGTTTTGCGTGCACATCCATTTTACACATCTGGCTTATTTGTATGCAGACTCTTGGTTCCTTGCCTCTCAGGCAGATGCACTCCGGCTTTGAAGGAAGTCCCCAGATAGTCGACTCCTGCGACATGCTTGCTGGGGAGGCACTGGGCTTTTCCCCGTTTTCCCTACATAAAGGCACCTCAAACTCACACGGGCAAACCTATACGGACACCAAGGAATGGTCCAGAAAGTAAAGGGGCTGGCGTGATGTTTACAAGGATAAGCATCATATGCCTGACGCACCACTGACGCGAATGGATAGTTTACTTTTACATTGCTTTGCTTTGCTTTACTTTGTTTTACATTAGTTTGCTCTACTCAAAGTAAACGTCTCTTTGCTTTACTTATATTGCTTTTCTTTGTGTTACTTTACTTTGTATAACTTTTCTTTACGTTACTTTACTTTATTTTGCATTGCTTTGCTTAGCTTTACTTTGTTTTACACCAATTTGCTCTACTCAAAGTAAACGTCACTTTGCTTTACTTATGTCACTTTTCTTTACGTTACTTTACTTTGTGTTACTTTACGTTTCTTTAATTTGTGTTACCCTACGTTACTTAACTTTACGTTACTTTACTTTGTGTTACTTTTTGTTACTTTACTTTGTGTTACTTTACGTTAGTTTACTTTGTGTTACATTACTTTGCCTTACTTTACTTTGTGTTACAATACGTTACTTCATTTTGTGTTGCTTTACTTTACTTTGCATTACTTTACTTTAGGTTACATTACTTTGTGTTACTTTACTTTGTATTACTTTACGTTACTTTAATTTGTGTTAATTTACTCTGTGTTACAATACGTTACTTCGCTTTGTGTTACAATACGTTACTTCATTTTGTGGTGCTTTACTTTACGTAACTTTACTTTGTGTTACTTTACTTTACGTTACTTAATTTGTTCCACTTTACTTTATGTTACTTTACTTTGTGTTTTTTTACGTTACTTTGCTTTGTGTTACTTGACATACTTTACTTTATTCTGTGTTACTTTACTTTACGTTACTTCACTTTACTATGATCTCATCTCATCTTGATGCTCAGCTGCCTTGCTGTGTCGAGGCGAAGTATAATTGGCAGGAAAGTGTCCGTTTGTGGGCTTCGTAAATGGCGATTCTCATGGGCTCTGCCATTACCTCAGTCCATGTCTTGCATGGTCGGCCTCTTCTTTGCTTCTCGGCTGGTCTGTACATTGTAATTTATGTACATTGTAGTGTACATTGTAACATTGATTGTTATGGTATACAGTTTGTTGGCATCCGCGTTATATAACCAAACCACTTAATTGTTTTCTAATAAAGCCCATCGATGCTTCTACAACTGTTGTAACTTTTCTTCTTTTTCTTTTCTACCGTTGTCTGGTAGTCTGGTAATCTTAGTTTCAGCTTTATAGCAAACGGGTCACCCCATCTTTGCATCGTTCCTGTACCCGTGAAAAATACGCAGAATGTTTATCACTGTCCCTTGTGGAGAGATTGACAGACTGCTGTCTCAGCATATCTAACATACACTCGCATTAAAGCATACAGTAGCCATCCGAAGTGCTAACACAAACAGTCCGACATTAGAAATGCAGTTCATCATTGATGGTAGCAGAAGTCACCAACAGATCTGCAGTTGCCCATGCGATCAATTTTAATCACATACGGGCACCACCAAAATTGCGACGACAGGCATCGCACCATTTTTTGAATCAACAATTCACTCACCACGTTGGTCACAGTAGAAAAAAACATTCCAAATGAAATCCGCAGCTCACAGTGTCGCGCCATGCATTCAACTCAGAAGCTGGGCGACGAAACTATATTCAGTCTACAAATGGAACAAAAATGCATCGGTCACCGTCCGGCAGAAGCAAACAATTTGCCTCGGCTCCAAACAGTGGCCCGCCTAGCGTCCATTTTGACCGGAAGTCTTTTCTACCGTTGAAATGGTCTGGCATTGATAGCACAGGATTAACAAGAAGACTGTCATAGAGTGCTCTTTTGGTTTTTGCTGACACATGTTTGTTTCTCTGTAATAATGCCACTTGCCCAATGAGCTGGTGTGTTCTGTTTATACTTCGTTCTGTTTCTTCAAGCGGTGAAAAAAAAATTATGCCGGTTTGCTAGGCCAGTCGCAGGCTAAGAACCGAAACAACTGACCTAAATGAGTCTATCCACCTAGGCGAGCTCGTCTCCTGTTGGCTACTGGCCTATGACCGGAGAAAACGAATACACTAAAATACGTTCTTTACCTCAGTGACATCAAAACTGGGGCGAAGCCACTTGAGCTAACCATTCCCCCACACCCCGGTGACCCAAAACAAAAATTCGACATCAGCTTAGCTTCCCTCTGCTTGAAAATTTGCTCCCTGTGTCTGTTCCGGGGCCATTTTGTGTGTGTGTGGGGGGGGGGGGGAGACAAGAATAGCCCCACTGCCTCCCCAACAAGCATGTCGTAAGAGTCAACTAATGATTTCCTCTGAAGTCTTACTGCATCGGCTTGAGATGCAAGGAATCAACAGACTGCACATAAATAAATCAGATCTGTAAAACGAATGTATACTCGAAACTCAAGCTTTGGAACAATGCTGAAATCCATAGGTGGACGAACAATCTGAACTTTGCGCTGGAGTTTACAGCTGGCGAACGCAAAGACGAAGAGAGAGAGGAAGAAAATTTGCAAGGTACCTCCGACCAACACCCACCCCCAACCCTATTAAAAAAAAAGCTCTTGTTTCGAATCGGTTAAAAAAAATCAATTTTAATTATTTCGAAAACATAATTTTATTTAAAAAATGATACTATTTAACATATTATTATTATTGGGAGCCGTCGTGGTCCAGCGGCTAGAAGCTCGGCTGTACATCGGAAGGTCGTGGGTTCGGTTCCTGGCGAGGGCCGGAATATTTTCAAAAATGATCTTGACTCCCAGGTTGACTCGGCCTGAGTGGGTACCAGGGAAGTAAAGGCGGCCGGCGTAATGCTGACTACATCAACCACCAAGTGCCGTTTGGTCTATGAAAAATAGGTCCAGCCCTATATACCCAATACTCCTGAAAGGCGTGGAAAAGGGTCCCTTACATTACTGATTATTATTATTATTATTATTATTATTATTATTATTATTATTATTGTTAGTTGATACCAAGCATTAGCACGTCAACATTGCAGGGATTCATGTGGATATACAGTCGAAATATGCAAGAGTGCGAGGGAAGGAAAGAGCGGATCTCGTGACTACAAAAAGGATAGCAACAGGAACATTTGTACTGGACAAAGGAGACATTTTGAAGACCATTTATGGACGAATGCTGACAGAAGACACAAGGTTAGATGATATGAAATGTGTAATAATGTGTAAAATAGAAACTTAGTGTTGTGGATCAGGCACGGAAGGACGTATGAGAGGACCAGAGCGACGAGTGTACAATCTATTTGCTATGGGAACAGTTAGCATCCACACCACACCTTAAGACATTTGCTGCGGGAGACGGAGCACCTATGGGTATTCCCGGTGTGCTATGATGTCGATTCTCAAAACTGAAATTATCATTATAATTAGTATTATTACATAGTTAAACAAAGCCTGCCCCTTGATTGCCACCTCCAACCCAGGTTTTGTTGAAAGTTTCAGCCCATTTCTTCTAGAGGCGATACTTTAACGCTATCATTCTCGCCGTAACCCTGTTTCATACAAGACCTTGTGCCGATTCCTAAATCTCTGCAATGATCAGGGATTTAGATGTGTGCAATCGTTATGATGAATGCTTTGATGCCATGCCAATCTGCCGTCACACGGCCGAAACCATCTGTCTTGTACCAGTTTAGTTGGGAGATTGTTATCTGGGCAGAGGAAATTGTGTTGGTTCGTTTCGTTCGGACAATTAAGTCTTCTTAGATCCTTTGTGAACTCGTGTAACCTTTTATTTTACTTCGTTTCCGTTTTTTTTGTTGAGTCATTGTTTTTAATAAACTGATTTATGTTTAAGGGTCAG